>SGJC01000778.1:0-11566 GCA_009887335.1 Henneguya salminicola
AGTTTAAACAATATTTGAATAAAAATTTACAGCATTTCCGTAATTTTTGCAGGCGGCTGACGCCATCTTGTCCTTGCCCCAATTAGTCATTTATACCCGACCCTTTATTATAATATTTATAAAATAAAAATGTTGCTCTTGAATCAATTAAAGGTGCACCACGTTAAACTTTGCAGTTTATTTTATCTATTACGCGCATAATCAGAAAAAAATAATTCACGTTTTAATGTTCAATCTTTCAATTGAATATTCCATGAATTATTTAAAATATATAGTTATATTTTAAATTTTATAATCACACAGGAGGCCATCAACATTTTAAATTCTATGATCCCCAATTGTACAAGTATAAAACATAAAAATTACGATACCAAATTGGAAAATATAAAAGATATAATGCAAAAACATAAAATAACGGTAAAAATTTTATATTCTTAACAAAGATGAATGAATTACAGCGTTTGAATGTTATTCACGTTAGTGGAACTAAAGGAAAAGTCATCAACATCTCCTAATTTCAGGGTTCGGTATGCGCAATGATCGAATCCATATTAAGAAATTATGGATTTAAAACCGGTTTCTTTAGGTATGAAATCGAAATCAATGAAAAATTCAAGTTCGCCTCATCTAATTGAAGCAAGAGAACGAATAAGAATCAATGGGACTCCCTTAAGTTATAAACAATTTCATCAATATTTTTTCGATGTTTTTGGCAAACAGATTGTATTTTGAGTTCAATTTTATATTTAAGAGTACCGAAATGACTTATTTTGTGGCATTAACCATCATGGCATTTCATGTTTTTTTAAAAGAAAAAGTATATTTATAGAATATTTTCAGGTTGACGTCGTTGTATTAGAGACAGGTATTGGTGGTCGTTTTGATACCACTAATATTATACCAAATACTAGCTTATGTGTCATTACTCTAATAGATTATGACCATATGAATATATTGGGAAGTTCACTTGAAGAAATTTCATGGAACAAAGCTGGAATAATCAAAAATCATTCAAAAGTTATTACCATTCAGCAAAATGAAACTGTTTTAAACATTTTAGATCAAGAATCAAGGGATAAATCAGTAATTTCTTTTTTTAATATAAAAAAAAGGCAAAGTTAAAAATTATAGATTTACATGAAAATGATGGTAAAATATTTCGTTGATATTTATTATTTATAAAAATAAAGGTACAAATCTAAACGGGCAGCATCAAACATTAAATTGTAAGCTAGCTTACGAAGTGTGCCGAAAAGTTTTGAATCTACCAAAAAATCCTTTATGTTTGCCTAAAAAAGTACATGATGGTATAGAAATGTTACTATCATTTAAAGCATTAAATAATGTTTGTTGGCCTGGGAGATGTCAAAAATATATTAGAAATAATATGATATATTATTTAGATGGATGTCACACATTGCTCAGCGTGGATGTCTCTATATTTTTTTCATATTAGGCAAGCCTTCAATGGTATAAAAAGGAGACTAAGAATTTTAATATGTATGAATTTTAATGCTTCATAATCCATATAGGAATAATAAATTTGTTCTAATTTTTAATTGTATAGGAGATAGAAATTATAAAGAATTTTTAATGATGACATCAGTTTCCTTCATATTATTTAATACTCAGAAATTGTATTTTGATGATATTATTTTCACTCCCAATTTTGTTCAAAAAAATACTAAAGTATTAAAATTATTTTCCTAATTCTAATAGTTAAATTCATATGATAATTATTTATCCTTCGATGGTTATAATAAACAAAAAATTCAGTGCTTTAAGCATTCCCAATTCATGCACGAGTGTGTTGATGATATAAAAGTATCAATATGTGTGATGGATTCTGTTCATGAAACTGTCATTCATATACAAGATAAATATAAAATGATTAATGAGAATATCATCCTTTTGGTGATTGGAAGCATTCACTTAATTGGGTGTTTTCTTTCCTACTTCGAGATGTGAAATATATTATTCGTACATAAAAATTAACAATTTAAAATATTTAACATCGTATTTTTGTCTTTTAAAAATTCTTAAGCAATTCTCGCCCTTTTATACTAACATTTTTATGGTCAAAACCGTATATAGGTCACTGGGTTGAATAATAGTAAAAATTCATATACGCGCAGTGAGAGTGAAGGATATGATAGATAAATATTTCTACAACTGACCCTTGCAGCGAAAATTCAGAAAACAGCAATTGCGCATAGCCATAATTTCGCAAATATATTTTTTCCTTACAATGGTAACCATTTAAAATATTATAATGTTTTAAGATTTCAATTGTGATAATTAATAATAAAATTTTTTACAAATATCATTATTTTTATATTTATTTTCTTTTATGCCATAATTATTGTTAAACTATTTTATGAATGATTTTTGAAAAGAAATTAAAAATTTTGGCATTTTACTATAAGATTTCTTTAAAATGTTGAAAGTTTTTATCAATATTCTTTCCGTACAAGCCTAGCTTAGATAGTATCATTTAAAAAAAACATTTTTCATCAATAATAATTTCGAATGTTATTTATTTAACATAACAATCGTTTTCGGTTTCATTATAATATTGCAATCTCCTACGGCCTTTTTATTTTATCAAATTAAGAGCATTCAACGGATTACAACGGAAAAGTCAAAGCTGTACGTCACATATAATTCTTGTTCTTTTCAAAAGTCACACGAAACAAGGTTACAAATGATCAGCTGGAGATGCACTGTTAGATGATCCGCATCATAATTAAAAACAGAGGGATCAATAAAAAATGTTATAAACTACAATTCTATCCACACCCATACGGCTGATAACGATAAAATAAGCAAAAGAACAATTGATCATTTAGTACGTAGTCAATCCCATGTATATGTGGAAACCCCGAAGACTATTATTACTTCTGCGATGAGGCATGCTTCTAATCCCCCAATTCTTTATATGTTAAAAGAATGTTCTTTAGCATGTAATATCGAAAAGCAACAATCCACCCGCTTCTCCTTTCCGCACCAAGACTTGCTCCTCCAAAAAATATAAATTCACTCAATGTGACGATAAATTTATTTTTTACGACATCGAAAATAATTTTTCATGTCGAGAGATTATTTTAGGATATTTTAAATCTTCTAGTCCCTTTTATTTTTATGGTACATTTATGGTTGTACCCTTTATCTTATTTCATATGTCCACAGTTCACGCCACATTTAAAAATTATTCATTTTCAATTTTTTATGTTTTAATGGAAAGAAAAGAGGCTGCCACCTACGATCTTATTTGGCAAAAAATATCCGAACGCTTTCATTTAGCCCTTGCAAATTCAATGGGCAACTTCGAATATGCTTATATTAGCTCCTTTACTCCACACTTTTCTTGTGGAAGCACACATTATTTTTTAATATTTGTGCCAATCTGTTTGGCGAAAGGCGCAGAAATTGGGCTTGATAAATATATTCCCATGACGAGAATATTAAATCTTGTATAAAAATGCTACCTGCAATTTACCTTATCTACACCTGTTGACGTTTCGAGATATTTTGGATGAAATGATGATTTATCACCATTATAATAAAGTTCTTAGAAATTTATAAAATTATTTCGAAGACATGTATTTAGATCGAGATCATGGTCAAATGAGAGAAAATCCTATGATTAATATCCTTATGTCGAATCAGTATGATAGAGTCATACAAAATCTATCGCACGCTAAAAATAATCTTAAAGGATGGCTCGTAGCATTTTCTTCTATGCGGGCCTCAGATCCTCTTAATAAATTGAAACGGATCAACAAATTAAAAAACGAACAGACACATTGACAGAATCAAGGTGGGAAAAAATAGAGTTAGAATAACCTCACACAAAATCATGAAAAATAAAATATGAAAGAATAAATACAATACTTTCAAATATTCTGGCAAGATATGATGAATTAACTGGTCAACAATTTTAGAGAAAATAGAGAAGACATTTAATTTCTAATAAAATAATAGTCTTTATAAATTTATAATATTTCTCATCTTTATATAGTTTGAATAAAAATTTATTATTATGCGTATGAGGAAAATTTGGTTAACAACTAATTAAGGCTAAATTGTAAAAATAAATAAATATTTTTTAATACAATAATAACGGCCTCGCTCTACGAAATACATATCATGGAAATGAACTTTGACTGGGATAAAGAAGAAATTGATGTAATAATATTTTTCTCTTATTATTCTTTGCCTCAATCCCATTCTTTTCTTTTATAGATTCTGATTGTTTGAAGGCACGGTGTCTTAAACTCCAACTAAATAAAAATCCAGCAAAACACATTGCGGCGGTGGTAAGACACCTTTATAGTTTTTTTTCACGCGCGTCAGCTAGTCGCGATTCAAAAGGAAGCTATAATACGTGTTTGAAAAAAAATCAAAAGATATTAAAGGGATTTAGTTTGGCCAATATTTTTTCCATCTCCCTCCATTAAAACTGAGGGTTATTTTTCATATTAGTTCGCTAATATAGTGTTTAAACCGTTCACCACAAATCTTTTACAATTAAATTAATTAAAATATAATAACATTTATAGCAAATAATTATATTTTAAATGCTTGAGATATTTACTTGCTGTTTATATTATCATTCTGAAATTATCATATTTTAAATCAAAATAGTTTTAGTTGTTTTTAGGGTTTCTCATTAAATTTTGCTTGTATTTTTTATTTAATTTTTTAAACTAAATTTTAACAATTCTCACATCGAGTTTTAGGTTAAAAATCCATTCTAGTTTGTATGTTACAGTTAGATGGAGACAATAATAAATGAATCCTCATAATTTATTTAAGACCGTTATTAATTAAAATTAAGACGAAGTTTATCTTAATTTGGTTAAAAATAAAAAATTTACGAAATTATGAGGTTGTTTGAAAATCCTACTGGTGCTATATTATATACACTATTTTTTATTTATTTGAAAGTGTTTTGAATTTATTTAAACCGATCGTTTTAACCGCATGGCGGGTTGCATTAATTTGCAGGGAAATTTTATTTAATAATAAAATTGCTCATGTTAAATAAAGCGCTCTATTTCCGCCGATCGTTCAATAATTATCAATGATAAAATATCCTAATACTTCTGACTAAGTTCCTTGTCATTTATGCGAACGCTTCTTCTATCGCTATTGAAGAAGAGCTTATTTTGAAAATATTAAATTTGTAAACGTACAAAAGTTTTAATTTTTGAGAACATATTTTATATTAAATTTAGCATCGGGTTATGTACACGTAATAACACTTATGATAGCTAGTTCTTTCTACAGCCTTTCCCACATCCACTAAGTGGGGAATTGGAAAGTTATACATTGCTAAAAAATCAGTCCAGATATTATTTATTCAATTTAACAAATAATTCTTATGGCATTTCAATGAAAAGCCGAATATAAGCCTTCAAACGAGTTTTTGTTGTAAAAAATGTTCTTTCCTTAATTGCTGCGGCTTTAAAAATGTATATGCCTTTTCTGTTAGGTAAAACTATGCTGAATCTCTCCCAAATTGGACTTTGGCAAAATTTTCTCTTTAAATGCAGAATAAATTGACAGTCATCAATAAAAATGATTTTACTACGATCTGCTGGAATTTTTAGAATAAAATAATATTAAAAGACGTAATGAATAAAAAAATTGACAACCGATTCATGATGTGATTTTTGTGTCTGAGGTATGTTTCTTATTACATGACGTAGTGTTAGTATTTCAAAAGTGAAATCCTGTTTTTAAAAATTTTTCTTGATATTGTATTTTTTGAAATTATTAATTCCTATCCGAATATTAATTTCGCTTAAATCTCTCGAATGATTACGAATGGCTATTCGTTAAACACCCCAAATTATGTTTGGATTGTTTTCACGTTATTTTAATCTGGATTTGCCTACCTATCTTTTTATTTATAAAATGTCCATATGCTTTGAATTTTCTTACTTTTGTGTTGATGGATTTAACTTTCATTTTGTAAATTTCAGTGATTTAAACCCCATTACACCCCTGTTTTTCAATAAATCTTTTCCAAGCTTCGTTTGATATTTTTTTAAATATTTTTAGTATTATTTGTATCTTTATTATTTTTATCAAATGTAAATTTTATATTAAAGATAAATTAATATAAAATTTCCATTTCCGTTCAATATTATGCAAAATATTTTCAAATAAATGAAGATTAATAATTAATGCCTTTTATTCTGTATTATTTTAATTGTTTGATTAAAAAAAGTAAGAAAACTTACAGACTGGATGGAGGAGTAAACTCAACATAATATTATAACACATTAAAAAAGTATTACATCATCGGTTGTGCCAAATTTATTTGATTATGGATGGTCATTGATAAAGACATAACCAAATTTTTTTTGTAATCGGACTGGATAAGTAAAACCTCATTGGTCTCGTTTGGGAGAGACTTCACATCCCACCATTTTGCTCTGATGGAGACGCCAGGTAGGCACCATTGTCAAGATTCAGCAGCAGTGTGAAACTTTCATCCACTAAACGTCCCGCCAACCTCTTCCCTCTAGGGACGCCTTACCACAAGGGTATTAGCTCCGACATAACAAAATAAAATGAAAAAGCAATTGGGTTATTATTTTTATGTTTTTTTGTTGTTGTCAATTTTCAATTTTACATCTAATTTAAATTATTCAAAACATGAAATAATAATTTTGTTAAAGGTCATGTAATAATAATATTAAGGAATATATATTGCATTCTTTTAAATATCTCTATTTTGATAAGACCCGCAATTTATTATATAAATATTTTCATAGCTCTAGATCTGAGTACAACCATTATTTTAATTCATGTATTTAAAGGGCTTCGTAAGAGGCAAAACTGTGAGTCGAAATAGTCTTTTAACATATATTATGTTTTTTACAAATATTTCAAATCTATATTTTTCATTTATTTACAAAATTTACTATTTCAGTTCATCAAATCAATTCTAGAACCAAAGCCCATATATGTAAGGTTGATCTAGTTTAGAGCTTGGATAGGATAATTTTTAGATGCGACGTTGGTTGTAAGAGCAGGCCCCTACCCGAGAATCGTCGTCTTCTTTTTTTTTACTTTATAGAAAATACAAAAATAAATTATTACAAAAATAAAAAAAGAGGCTGGCACCTCGCCCAGTCTTTTATTCATTTTATATTTCTCTGAATATTTTATATATTATCCTAATGAACTAATGCCTAAGATGATTGACAGAGCTTGAATCTACAAACGAAAAGGCGTAGATGTTTTTTCAATTTATTTTATTTAAAACACAATATTTGCTCAAGTCGCATATGTATTTGCCAAATGGTTTTGACATCCTACTAAAAATAAAAATAGAATTTAATTCATCCTTGCAATAGTTATGGATCTGTTAAAATTAGTTTGGCTAAATGAGCTTTTTATTAATGGTATTAAATATGTAAGCTTAACTCTTTTCGATGTAGCTCAAAGTTAAAATTTAAAAAAATGGCTTCTTAAAAAGCCACATCTTTTTTGTCAACAAACATATCACGTAAGGTATAAAAATTCTTATTGTTCAATTATATAATTAATTGTACGGCATTAACAAAGTAATGAAGCATTTAAATGCAAGACTATGTTTAAAGATCAACCAAATGCCAACGGTGCTCGTTCCCAATTATAAGCTAAAACTCTAATTTCTTAAAAACCCAAAAAGTAAAAATATTTTGTTCGAAAGGTAAATAATTAATAAGGGCTAAATATAATGTTAAACGTGCTTAGAAATATTAATTAAACACAGGAAATATGGGAATAGTTTGCTCCTTAATACATAGATGTAAATAGTTCTCATTTGCAAATTATTAAAAAAACATAAAACATTAATAGTAAGTCACATTTTAATGAAATAATCACAAATTGAATTTTCAGTTATGAAGATGAAAAATAGAGAAAAGAATGACTGTACGCAGAAGCTAGTAAACCTCGAGAGTATAAGGGAAGATCTTTATCCAATACGATACTTTGTAAAGAACGAATATAGTCTTTTCCATGAATTAAGCAAGAATTATGCTCATTCCAGCCCATTGAATATAATGTATTATTAAATGCATCAAATATTAATGAATGCTCCGCCCCGCATGCAATTTGACAATTACGAATAAAAATGTCAAAAATCTGTACGGGACAAGGATGAACACTACTTCCACATTGACCGAAATCATTACGCCCCCAAGTGTATATTTTCCCTAATTCTATAAGTTAAACGCATGCTTTTACTCACTCGTAAGGCATAAAACATGACTCCAACCGCAAGAAACTTTTACAATTTCTTCACAAATATTCACCTGAATGGGAGATGAAATATATCTTGGACCAATGATACTACATTGGCCAAATTTATTGCACCCCCAAACATAAATATCGTGCTTATCTTAAATAGACACATGATAAATTATACCCGTGACAGCGATACTGAATTCCCATCCACTACAAATATGAATGACTTTTATATTTTCAAAAAATGGAACTAAAATTAATTAATGATTTCCTTTACTTTTTGTTATTTTATCAGTTTGGTGGATAAATGACCCTAACCCTAATTGCCCTTTTTTTCCAACTCCCCAGCTAAAAAGCATTCCCGCTGCTGAAAGGAACAAAATATGAGTGCGCCCAATACAACACAATACAATTGAGTTTGAGGAAGTTGTTTCCTCTTCATTGCTAGTTGAAGGAAATTTTAAAGATATTATATTTTTGCCGATAAAATTATTGGCAGCAGGGGTAGAACAAATATTTTGTTGTACATTTGAACCATATAATAATATTTTATTTTCTTTTTAATTAAATATATATTGTGAACCAAATATTAAAATAGTGTTATCCCATCCACATGCTATATATATTACCTTTTCATATACTTCAGCTTTTTTGAAAACAAAATCAGATTGTGAATCAGTTGATCGACAAAGTTGATTATTTGTGTTTTTACCTGATGTGTAAACAGAACCATCTTCTATTTTTATAGCATTATATTACTGACGATATAATAAAACTGTATGACTGCCTCCACCTGCGATCTGAGATATATTTATGTCGTCGAAAATTTTTATAGGCGCTAATTCAGACTGATCTATATTGTCTCCAGTACCCAGCTGACCACTTCCATTTGACCCCTTAGAGTAAGAATTTAAATATAAACCCATCCAAATAAAGGCATTAATTTTGATTTTATGTGGTCGTTAATGTTCGTAAACATGGCGGATTCTTCAAAATTATTTCCTACTTTAATATAAGAATAGATGACCTTCTATTTTTATAAGGTGATTTTTATGCCAAAAATTGTATGAATGCCTTGATAGAATAAAAAGAATCGAAGAAGAAAATTATTTCACATAAGTGTATAGTTAAAGTAAAAAAAAAGAAACAATCTGAAAGTAATTATTGTAAGTTAGTTTAAACCATAATTTTATTTTTTATAGCTAATATGTCAAGATTAAATTTAAAAGTGAAATAAAATGCTTAAACAATCATTAACAATTATCCCTGAAAGCTAAATACAGCGTTCAAGGATTCAATTATCGCCATCTGCTCTAAAAGCTAATCATAATAACAAGCCGAAATTTTACTATGGTTCGGATATTTGAACGATTCATCATTGAAACCATGGTTATAACGAACCTGATTCAATTTAGCAACATAAAATTTTCAATTTGTCCTAAAAAAATAAAATTTGGTAAAAGATAACAATTATATTTATTATGTTGGGTTCACAGCTTTTGAATTAATTTAGGATGAGAAATCTGAACGCGATGTTTCAATATTATTGATTTTTTTTGTTCCACTGCGCAATACTCAATATTTTAATAAATTAACAAAGCATTCAAAAAAATTAGCATGAGGAAAGGAACTAAAAGGATTGAAGTTATAGTAGACATGACCATTCGATAGATCTTGGTCGACCAATCGAACGCCAGGCAATATATGGTTCTAACAAAGCCATAGTTGAAATTTATCCTGTCGATTAAAATTAAACCAAATGTTCTGTATATTTTTTTTCGCTTACAATTTTTATAAGTTTTTCATATATTTTTAATGCAATATTTTGAATTTTATGGTCATGCAAGACGAATAATCTTTTTTTCTCGTCTACTCACTCATTGAAGATTTATTTAGATTAGACGTGTATAGTATAAACATCTCACTATGAATGTCTGAAAAGAGATGGTACACGCGCATGCCATTAATAAGCTTTTAATAATTTTTTTGCTTCTTACCGTGTTTTGAAAACTGTTATTTTATTTAATACATATTATTAATTGGAAAAGATTTTTATTTATATGCAATCGATAATGGGAGAATACTTTTATGTTTTCAATCCTTCAAATAATAACTATAATATTTTGAGATTGGTTGAAATCTATCGATCGTTCATTCCAAATGACATTTGGAGTTTCTACTAATGAAACGGTCAAGAAATATAACCTCTTCAACCGCACACTCCATTTCAATTCTTATAAGGATTAATAAAATTATTTTTTGGTCAACGAAAATGGATTAAATTTAATAAATTAAGAGTTCACAGATTGAGAAAGAAAAAGATTTCGACTTTAAATCACATTAAATCGAATATTTGGTCCGGTCATGCTATAATGTCATTTAAGTTACACAAACGTGTAAAAAATTTTGGCACTAGACACTTCTGCTAATGGCAAAATTTTTAGAAAATTTCAATTGAGATTACTAGAATCGATAGTAGTTGTGCTCAATTATTTTGTTGGCAGAATGAGGAAAGTATGGAAATAATATCGGTTACGGGGCACTATAACATTTCATAATTTATCTTTAACGCCGTGAGAAAACGTGTCAAAACTGTCTTTTAGAACTTCATCTTCATAGAAATTAAAAGTTATTTTAAAACTGTTATAAATTATTTTAGCATTAAAAGAAGACAATTTCGAACATTGATAAGTAAACTTATTATCCCCATAAAAATGAGTTTAAAAATTTATCAAATTAAAATAATTCCTCGTCAAGTTAAGTATAACGATGCATAAAAAATATATAAAATACATACATTATTTATACTCCTTAAGCCTTATTTTCAGCCCAGCGCATGCGTATATCGGAAGACACACAAAGCAAAAAAATTCATTTTTATAATAAAAATTTAGCAATTAGGTCAAAACTATTCTCTTTTGATGGTATGTATCAAGATTAGAATATTATTCAAGAGTTGTTTTGTAAAATATATAAATTGAAAAAATAGGAAACGTAATTATTTCGTTGCCCATAATCGGTCTAAGTGTGCACAACTAATAACTCTGAGTAATTTATGTTTAAAAATGCCTCAATTAGTTGTCTGATAAAAATATATAAATTCAATATTGATCAACCTTTGCGATTTTAGTTTCCTCTTGTTTTATGATGTGTTGAGAAGTTTATTAGTTTGTATATACCGTATTTTATCGAATAAACGCCGCGGCGTTTATTAACATTTACAAACTTAAGCTGAGGCGTTTATTAGAGGGCGGCGCTTATTTATAAGGTTAGAATTTTCCTAATAAATCTTGTTCAATTGAAACTTAAAAATTAT
>SGJC01000779.1:0-18455 GCA_009887335.1 Henneguya salminicola
CCCAAGTTCGAAACTTTGAGTGAATTTTATGTCTTTTGCGTGCATTTTTCGGACGTAGGAAATTGAGGACATTCCCCGATATAAAGGAAGTTTCACTTTGTCGCTTCAGATTTGTCAAAATCGCCGAATCCCAAAGTAAAACAAATCCGGAACCCTCTTCCTTGCCATTTTAATATAATAAATCGAACCAATTCGCTTCGCTCTAACAAAAGAAGTCAATCAAATTTACGTGGCATAGTTTTGATAAAATTGTCTCTATTTGCATATTTGGGGGAAATTTTCGTACACGCTACACACAGATACTAAATCGAAAATGTAGTTTGAGTTGATAAATATATTGCTTTAATGTCAGTAGGTATTTTTTAATATAAACACGTACTAGAAAATTCGCACAGGGATGCATGATTTGAAGCAAATCACCTTTTGTTTTCAATAAACATCCCGGTGTTTTACTGTCGATGTCAGCATTTTAAAATTAAACGAGTGTCTGCTGAATTAGATCTTTCTAGAGACGTATTAAGATAGTATTTCAATTTTATAAAGTGGGCCAAATATTCCACTTTAATTCCGTTTAATAAAATAAAAAGGTGGGGCTGAACCATTTAAGAAAATTCGTACTAAGATTTAAGAGCACGGGATATTTTTAGAAATTGACAAAAGTTTTTTTATTCCCCAAAATATCAAAAAAAGATAGATCTTGGAGTTGAGGAGATTTTTGGAGGGGTAGAGCCAATAGGTCTCATCACTTGTTTATTGGTAATGGTCCAAAACAGATCGGTTCACACTCCTCTACAAATTAAGCTGGAATATATGAAACCCAGCACAACAACAGTATCAGATAGCTGGAGACTGTATTTTGATATCGATTCAAATCGGTATCATTACCTCGTGATCATTCATTCAATTAATTTTGTTGAAATTAACGATCAAAATATTGAAAATTATTGGAGATAAGCCAAAAGACAATTCTCATCAAACAGAAAAAAATGTAAACAGGAGAATATCTCGGTTGGAAAGAGGAGAGGTGGCATATATATAAGAGAAAGAGTACAGCCAAAAACTGTTTAATTGCACAATTCAGCAATTAAACGAATACTACAAAATTTATGTGCAAAAAATTATTTTGAATAAACTGAAAATCAAAAAAATAGAAATAGATCCTATAATATATAAAAATAAATAAAAGATTTATTGTATTTAATGTAATTCAGATGTATAAATTTTCAAAATGGACATTTGTTTATTTTGACCCCATTCGCCAAACCGAAATATTGTTCTTTTACATACACTAAATAACATTATTATTTAACATAATTTAATGAATTTTTTTCAAGCAAATCCAACTCCATATTGCAGAGTTTTATTCATCAATATAGCCTTTAAACTAAGATATAAATGTTTGGTTGAACAAAAATATTTTAAACATTTATAGGCGTTGATGTAAAAAAAAAGGGAACAACTTTATTCATCAGTTCATAAATTTAAAATTAAGCGGTAAATAAAAGAGTAAATTATGACGATTCTTTAAATTGTATTATTGATATTTTTGATAAAAAAAAAATCAATATTTCGTATTAGAAGAATCTAAAATAGGCGCTGATGTAGTTAAAAAAAATGTTCTGAAAGTTGAATTGTAAATAAACCAAATAAAAAGTCAAAAATTATGGCATAAGTTACTTAAGAATGTTTATCGAAATTTGTTATCAAACAATACACTGAATAATCTACAATTAAAATATTAAACCCAAGAAACTATCAAATTATACAGATTAATTAGTATTAGACATTTTTGCGCCCGTGTTTACGTCGCTGGAGTTAATCCATCAAGATTATCTACTGAGTCAGTTTTGGTAACATGCGCATGTTTGAGAATTAAAATAAACAAAAAATTCTATCAAACTCAATTTTTTTCGTTCTTTCTACAATATTATGTATTATTGTTAGTTACGTGGCGTATGTTTTCAAAATATTGAAAGATTTATTCAAAATTTGGCATTCAAACGCATAAAAAAACCGAGAAGTATCTAAAAAATGTGGTTAAGATTTCACAATAAATCTAAGATTCGCGCACGCGTGGTTTTAAAAATGGAGAATATCAGTGTAAAGTATATTAATTCCTAAATTTATCTTCCAAAATAGTAATCCTTTACGTTTCATATTAGGGCATTCTATCATATCCGTAAATTATCTCGTTTTTATTTATGGCTTAAAATTAAATAGTAGAATTATAATACATTTTTAGTTCGGCTATAAATTTTAAACTAAAACAGACTATATTTTTTATGTTTATGATAATATACCGAATAATTTAGCGTTTTAGAAAAGATAACTTGAATATTTATAAATCGATAAAAATATTTATTCAGCTTACCATATGTAATTCTGCCTCAAAGGGTATTAAATTTAAGAACACCCCAACTGTTAAAATTATCTTCCTTTTAATTTCATTCGATTCGCTTTTTATACCGTGGATACGTTCTTCCGGGTATGGCGACATAATATCCCAAATGAATTCATTAGGCAATTATTTATTTTATTGGGTTTATTTTTGATTAAAAAATATTTTTATGTGCAATCTATTATTGATTTGTAAAATTATTATTTCTTTCATTTTTAGACTGTTAAATTTTCTCAAAAGTAGAGTAAATACCTTCTTCTTTTCAGCCACTATATTTTATATATCGAAATAGTTAGCATAAGATTATATAAAAATATTCAAAGTATTCAACAATTGAATGTCTTGTAAGATGTAATACAAATGTGAACTCGGTGGTTTCAACATTGCATACACAGGATCATGAATTGCGGGCTTCCAAAATGTAGTGAATTCTGTTAACAAGTCAAATAAAGCGAGTACTACAGCAACGATGAATCAAACACACAAATTAAATTGACATACACGATAAATGTTACGCCCTTTTTTTTCGCACGTTTTTTTGCTTTTTCTAACATTAAAATCTCATTTTAACGAACAAAGATAAACAGTGTATTTATATCCCCAGTAAATTCAAGAGATCGTCGAATACCCAACGAATAAAAATAAAGAATATTTGCAAAAATTTTTATACTTTACAAAAAAAAAGGATTCAAATTCGATAATAGTGTTCGGAACTACACGAAATATTAAATTGTAAACTAAAAACATCATCGGCTTCGTGATCTAACATTCAAAGTTTTTCAAAATATATATTATTGAAAAGAGATTCAATTTTATAACGAATGGAATAGTATTCCCTTCTTTTTACGCATGAATGGCAAGCACGAAACAGGGGTCATACTAGGAGCTTTTAGCAGAGTAACTTAAGTAGAAGAAGAAAGACTAGCAATCTTTATCATGACTGGTTGTGAAATATGTGTTTTCATCAGCATTGAAATGTATTTCCACCACACTAAGTAATTGGTTGTTTCTTTCGTTTCAATCAGTCTTTTTGGCGTTCCATTCAAAGTGTGCCTCTTATTATTTTGATACTAGGTGGTTTTTTCCCGCGGTGGCGGCCCGTGTTAATTCAAGTTCCACTTGATTGATTTTTTTTTACTTGGGTCGCTTCGCTCCTTTCATATTATATCTAGAGAAGAATTGTTAAAAGTTTTTGGGATTTGATCAGGGTTCACCTAATAAATAGAACTTGTGAAAATCGGAGATATAGAAGGTAGTCATGACTCGTCTAAATGGAAGTTTCACTTCATTGACTGGTAGTAATCAGAGAGGAAAAAAATAAATTTTGGTGGAACTTGATATCTGCCTTTTTGTGACTTTAATTCATGGTTCAAACTTTGAAAATATAAATTCCATCATAAAAAGCACTCAAAAAAATCATAGTATGCTTTGAGCGTGACAGACAGACTTGTTTTAATATATACTTAATTATAAAAGCAATTTAAATCATTTCAAAATAAAAAATGAGCCGAATCCGCCGTATACATACCGCGCGTGCGCAGTTGTGTGGCGGGCAGACAGAATTGCTTTAATATATATATAATAATGACGAAGACAATTTCAAAGATAAAAATAAAGGCATTCCAAGTTTGGTCTTTGCTCCCCCCCTCCCTGATGTCAAAATCGCCTTTGATTAAATCCTTGGGGCTCAATTTTATGCTAGGGAGATATCCATTAGGAAGATTTAATAAGTTATATGTCAAACCCCTTGTTTAGGATCATTGGCATAAATACTCATTTATGAAAAAAAGGAATAAAGACGAACTGTGGAATTATTATGGTTCTAAAAGAGGATATCTTTCAATTACAATCAACGCAATAGAGGGCCGTTAGCGTTACTTTAAGGACCAAGTAATTCGCCCTATATCTCTAAAGGGAGTCTAATTTACAAACTCAAAGAAAACCAAGTTCTAAACAAATTTCAGATAAACGAACTCAAGGCTGGAATTAAAATTCGAGAACGAAAAAATATTCACAGGAAATCAGAAGTTGAATCGTCCTATACCAGAAACTAAAACATAAGTTATCTACGAGGAATTTCGCTTAATATTTCAGTACAATTGTATGTTTGAGTCTTGCGAAATATATACGTTATTTTATCCCATTTTTCCTGATGAATAAAATATTATTTATCGTTGAAAAATAATCAAAAAGTATATTAAAACGATTTCTAATAAATTGCTTGAGAATTATTGTTTCAAAATACATGCAAAATAAAGTAGGGTTAGATTTATAATTCATTGAATAAATATTAAAATGTTATCAAAAAAAAGAATAGACTTTAAAGTGGTCTATTTATAATCGAACAACATCAAAGATATCCTTTCAATGTTCCCTTTGCCATCCTCTAGATTTAATTAAAAATGTAAAGCAAAATAAGCCTAAAAAATACATCATTGCCTACTAAATTCATTGGAAATGTAACGTCGCAGAAATGAAATCTCCCTAAATCGTTTTGTATTGATCGGCATAAAAAAATAGGCATATGCCCACAAGAATGAAGATAAAAAGAAATCTCCCTTAGTAAAGGTTGTTATCACCGCAATTGGGTCGCGCTTAAAAAATAATAACGGAGCCTATCAAATATTTTCTAAATTAGAATTAGGTTCGGCAATAATTCATGTTTCTGGTGGATGAAACCTACTTTGCAGACATGGAATAAAATGGCGGTGTACCAAATAAACGTTGCGGCAAAAGCTGCTCGATTTTTTAGGAGCATTTTTTCGTTGAAAATACATTTTCTATTCATGCGATTATAAAATTGGGTAATTATTGGTTAGTGGGTGTAAGAGCCGTTCCTCGTTCTATAATAACAGGTCATCCATCCGCCACCTGACCCAATATTTTTAAATTTTCTGAAAATTAGTGTTTGATAATCTCGATTTTGACGACGTTGTGATTGGGGGCGCCAATGGAACTCGATCAAACCCTTCTCAGGAATAACAAATATCGCCTGTACCACTTGCCAATGTGGTTTGTGGGTTATGGGAGGTATTGAGAGAACATATGAAAGAAATTTGTTGCTGGTTGAGGTCCTAGATCGTACTGGGACGACACTCATAAATATTATTTTTGAATCTCGTTAGACCTGGATTTACTATCCTTACTGATAGCTTCAAACGTTGCAGTAAGCTTGGATATTATTTCCAACGTTTAACATTAAACCATTTAGTTTAATTCGTGGTTCAACGTAGGGGGCTAGTGCTAATAGGGCCTAGGAAACTTTAAGTCATCCTATAATTAAAATTCACACTACAAATCGAGCCAAACTCTATACGAAAGTGGGGAATTAATGCCAGATGGGATCGATTCTCCTTTAAGCGAACATCAAAAAAAATAAAAAAATACATGGGCCGATATTAATTCTTTTAAAGACATTTAATACGTATGCATTTTGTTGTTTTACTGTTTGTAAAACCTATGTTTAAAAATAAAAACTGCCATTAAAATTTGTGAGGTGCGGCAAAAATGCGGCGGCTCTTTTCTAAATTTCAGCCATAGAAAATAATAAACAATTAGATATAGGTGTTGTATTTGTAATATTATGCATTTACTGGGTAATTTTATGCATATATACAAACAATGGGATATATTTTGAAGAGTTAAAAAATTTGTTTGCATACAAAACTATTCGTCAGACTGCATAAAAAATTACCAATAGAATTTAAATTCAATTTAGCATTTTCGGCGATCTTCGTTTTAATGGCAAATTCTGTTGAAATTTATAATTTTAACTGTTATCATATACCAATAAACGAGCATTTGGCAATATTATCTAGATCGGCGATATCTCCAGATTATTTAATAGCAATACCTTTGAGAAACTATAAAATTCTCATAATAGTTAAATTTTATTTTTATATTTTAAGAAACTAAAGGATAATTTTTTAGATCGAATTGATTTAAATGATCGATCAATACTGTATCTCGATATTCCAAAACCCCAATACAATGAAACAGAAGACGAACTACCGCCATTATGTGGAGATCGATTATGTACACAACATAGAAATTGCTACTGCGCAAAATCGGAACATCAGTTAAATTCTATATTGTCAAACCGCTACTGTCAAGAAAATTACGTCGGTGTGATAGATGTAGATTGGTCCCCAATCAAGCGAAATTTTTTATCGTAAGTTTTCAAAAAACTATTTCCTAGAATGTTAGTTGCATTGACATCAAGAGGTGACGCCTATATCTTTAATCAGTCGATTTTCCCATTTTTAACTAAACTACATGATATTAAAAGTTATTTAAACGGTAAAATTCATCACCTATTAAGTGAATTCGCAATCAGTAAAAATTTCAATGTTACAAATTCAACAATCCGTCATGCTAAATGGTTTCCATATTTAATTGACGGCCAGCCTTTGCTCGCAGTTATAATTAAAATCACCGACAACTATCAATCTTTTAATATATTATGTATTTTGAGCATCGAAGAAAAACTAAAAATAATCAAAATTGTCTCTTTAAACACCTTTACATCATGTGAGCCTTCGCTTATAAGAATGTCCTCAACTTACATGAAAAATTTTCATATTTTATGTCTTGCATTCGAATTGCAGCCTCTGCAGATATTTTTATTCTTTGACGATTGGGCGCATGCGATAATTCCTTTGACTCTGTCTGAAATTGTAACCGACGTGTCTGTTTATCAATATTCTAATACGAAATTAAAGGTTGCCATCTTTCAACTTAATATTATTGAAATTAAGGAATTTAAAATAATTAAAGTATCTGATATACCAACTCTTGAATTAGTCTCGTCTATGCTTGTTTTGTCTCGTTCTACGTCCTGTATTGTTAATGGAATCCTTATTCATTCAATAATTTTTTATGCAACTCGAAACGGATATGTTTTTACGTATGATATTGATAAAGACGTTCATTCGTGTAAAAAAATTGAATCTTTTAAAATTAATGAAATTACTATGTGCGCATTCTCAAATCCCTTGAGTTCATTGGTTTTTGTCATTCACACATTGCCAATGACCAACCTATCTTTTCACTCAAAAGATATTTATATTGATTTATTTTTTTTTGGATCTCTTAACACTCAAATAAAAACATTTATAAAATCTGAAAATAAGGATATCATTGATAAGAAGCATTATATATCATTTTTATATCGATTAAAAATGTGTAAATATATTTTTGAAAAGGATTGTTGTTGGAAAAATAAGTTTTTTTCTTTCCCACCTAAAATTGAAAAAATTTTTAAATGGCGCTCTATTTCATACATTGGGGCTCTGATTTTGAAATATAATAAAAAAAGTACTTTTTAAGTAACATAATATAAGATGTCACGAATGAATCAACGGATGAAATCCTAAAACGAATACTATATTATCGAGTTCTTTTATTATATTACGTTTATCACTCGTATTATATCAGAGGTATTATTATTATATTATTATGTACCATTTAAATATAATATAAATAATTTCACCCTGTAATTTAATACTTAATCTTTAAATAAGACCGTGCGAGTTATTTTCCACGCTTTGTGTTAATCCGTGTTCACGTGCCGCATTGTTTCAATTTTTAAAAATGGCTTATTTCATTAATATTTATCTCAATAGTAAATCAACAAGAAGTAATCCTTAGCTTGTAGCATAAGTTTTTATCCAAATCGACTAAATTGCAATAAAAATTTCATTGAATTTAAGCAATAATTTGTTGTGCTTTATTATTAAAATGTATGTGGGCCGACAAAGGGTCGAGGTGATCATTTTTTTTACCACGGGATCTAAGTTAATTTTAATTTATCGCTTCTCATTTCCCTACTTTTCTCCGACACTGTCTGTGTTGCCCACATTCTTTTTCTTTAAACATATACCATATTTAGAGCCTTCATTTTTAGTTGAACCCACCGGTTTCGACTCAAAGCTTTAATTTATGACATCATACTTTTGTCGTGTTTTGAGACAATTTATACTTTTATTACAAAATAACGTAAAATATAATTAAAACTAAACTGACTAAATTTAAAAAAGTTAACGAGGAAAGCAAAATAGGTTCGAAATATTTTACAACAAAAGGCTAAAATTATAAAATAACTTTTTGGTTAAGATATAAGATCTCAAATAAAAAAACTTTAACAGTCTTTTTAGGCTCCTATTTATATTTTAAAATCTTATCTGATTTAATTATATTAAAATAAAGTTTAAAAATAATAATCCCACGTTTGAATACAAAAAAATTCTTATAAAAGCACACAGTGGGCCACTAAAACAGAACCCTATCCATTCATATATTGGTGAATCTTAAATGCATTCCAATTAAAAATCAATGCTAAGAATGTGGATTCAGTTTTGTTTAACCTTAAAGGAAAATGCGGCCTTCACACGCACGCGCGATATTTTAATGATATAAAATATCTAGTTTTTTTTACCCGGTTCTGGCCATTATTGCTGGATCATATTGTCGTATTTGTGAATCTGTCTGTATACGATCACCAACGTAGTACCACGAACATTAACAATCATAATAAAAATAACAACTTAACACCGTATCGAGTCACCCACTCCTCCATCAATTAACTAAGTCTGCACCATCGAGCTATATTAAGCGTTTATAGTGTTCTAAATTCTTACTTAAAACTAAAAAAAAATAAAAGACAATTTAAAATGAAAAAATTCCCTCAAATGTGCATAAAAACCGTTTATTATGTAATATTGCCAAAAAGGTTGCTTATCAATGTTTTTAATATTATTGAACAATTCAATTTTTTTCTCATCCATCATAAACAATTTTAACACAAAACAATGTCTTTTTAATAAAAAATTTTTTTACTTATCCTTTTATAGATTACAATAAATGTAATGTGTTGCGCGCCACTTTGGAAAATACAATCGAACAAAATATTGTCAATTTCACAAAACCTTATCCATATCATATATTAAATTCACTGTGCAAAAATTTGAATACCACCTTTGATCAACAGGAATATTTCAAAGAGGATCAAGATATGCAAACACGAATAATAATGGATGAACGATGTTATGTCTGTGATTCTGATGTTTATTTAAACAACTATACAGAAGCTCAATGTGTCAGTGGACATATATTACCCTTTTCCCAACTTTCTCTCAAAATATTAACAAGTAAATCAAATCTTATATGTGAAAATTGTGAAAATACTTTCGAGTTTTCAAATGATTCTCCTATTTTTACGCATTTATATGGAGAACATAATTTATGCCCTTTGTGCATGAGTAGAATGCGTATCGCTGATTTGTAATGTAGATATTTATATATTTTAATTTTTAATATTTTATCATTCGAAATTAACCTGAAATATTAGTATTTTAACGTGTGAAAATTCTATCTTCTCTCAGGTATGCGAAATTAACAATATTTTTTTTCATCTAGTGCAGCGGTCGTTAAACTACGGCCCACAAGTTTTTAATAAATTTTACACACTCAAGCTTTAAAAAAATAAAATTACGCACAATAAGAAATGAGTCTATAGCCGAGATGAGCAGTTGCAAGACAATAGTAGATTTGGTGCTTAGCAACGCTGTGCATTCTGTCCCAACACTAATTGTCGTGGTAGTTTTGCTTTCACAGTATTAGCGGGGTATCGTTCTATAGTATGTTGCAACTACTTCATAACAAACGGATACGCATCATGTCCATGTCGAACTCAGAAAAATGCACTTGGAATGCCGTGTATCTAAAGCAGAAATATATGTAAATTATTTAGCTTTAAAATTGAACGACAAACTATTATTTTTATTATCCAATGACACAATAACTGTACACAAAAAATACAACTAATCACGAAATTACCCGACTCAATTTTCACATCTTACATGAAAAAAACGATCAGAAAAATTGGAAAGTTAAAAAAAAAATATGCCATCGCCCCGCAATTTAATCGTGAAAATAAACAATGGGAATGAGGCTGCAACTAAAGTCTGTTTACAAGTTTCTCGTTAATTAGCATAGAAAGGAATGCCTTTTACTGATGTTGAAATTATTTAGTCATGTTTGCTTATAGCTATACAGAAATACGGGATAATTCCAAACAGTGTCAGCAAGAGTGGAACATTTTAATAATTTTATGTTTTAGAAATTAAATATGATTGGGGGTTGTTTGTAAATTACGTAACATCAAAAATGACATTTTCATCATCTCACCATTGTTCACCTGAACTTCTTTAAGGAAATTAAGATCTCCGACCCGCAGCCAATCCGTTACGTAATGTAACAACGACCTCTTAATTATTTATGCATATTTTATAGAAAAAATTTTTATGTTGCGCCGCATTGCACACTGGATGAAAGAGGGGGAGAGACCCGATGTACTGTATATCTTTATGATTCGTTATAATTTCAAACGAGATTTATTTTTCGTGTAGGAGCTTATAAAATCTCGTGAAAGGAAAATTTTAATATTCTCAAGACGCTTCACATATAGACAAGACAAAGCTAGATTGGAATCAATTTGTTACAGGTTCAGAGTGACTGCCTGCGAAGGGAGATTAACAAAACATATTGAATACCTTCAAAACGCCACAAATCCTAATGAATATGGTTTACATCTACATCAGCCTTATCCTGTTGAAAAAAATATTAAGTTGGTAGAAAATAAAATCAAGCGGTGAGCAACTGAAACAAAGACACCCGTTTAAGAATTATTCACTTTGCATTAGGTGCATCATTGAAAGAGAGGGCGACCCAAGTATTAGAAATCGGAATCAATCTAGCATATAATGTTAGTATAAAAAGGCGAAAAGTAGAAGGGCATAAACCAAATTCTGTTAAGAACCCTTCGAACAATAATATATTTAAGGTTATCCCACGAGGGTGATATTTTTTTAAGTTATGGGGACAGTGAGGACGATCATTTTTTCTAAAACATAGAGAAATTAAAAATTGTTCGTGGATAATAATGTTTGGTCGCCAGATGGTACATTCAAAGTATCCCCTAACTTAATTTATCAACTGTATACTATTCATGCAGTAATTCTTAGAAATATTGCTTCATAAGCCTTCTCTTTATTATTAAATAACACAACTGACGCTTATGAAAGAATGCGGATAAAAATTTTAAGTTTAAATAAAAGATTTAACCCTTCATTAATTCAAAGGAATTTATAAAAAAAAAACTTCCTAAGGTGGCTATTTTCATTTAGGGCCATCGATATGGAAAAAAATATCAAAGATGGGTCTTAAAAATCAATATATTAAAAGAAGCTTTGTTCAAATATTTTTTTTACTTCCTTTAGTCCCATCGTTTTTCCTGCCGGGGAGAGTTAGTGAAGGTGTTACCAAAATTTTTGAACCAACAAGATTTTTCACCTAGTTTTTATCAATATTTGACCGCTTTAAGGAGACTTACATTGGTAACATTCAAGGTAATCATAGACGAAGAACTGCTATATTTTATGCAGATATGTGAATGTTCACAATAAAACTGAACGAGGACTTTTTTTACTAATCCCCAACTAGAAACCTGACATATGCCATTTCAAGGTATATTTTCAGTGCAACCATCTAAAATTTTTCGGTTTATTAAATATTTAAGAGATGAAAAAAACTTAAAGATCATAAATATCGTCCAAATTGGGCAGAGGACGTACCATAAAAAACAAGGGGGGGGGTAAAGGCTATAAATAAAGAAAAGTCAACATTATCATTTATGCCCCTGATTCAATTATTGAATTTATATCATTCAGTCTTCAACATTGAAATCAATTTAATTTATAATAACATTTTGATGGTTTTATAAAATATTGTGACGTTTATTTTCTTGTAAAATGCATTTTATCCATTTATTCCTCGTGACATAAAAATAAATTTAGAGGTCGTTCGTAAATTACCTAACAACAAAAATGATACTTTTTAATACATTTTCACGTAAATTTCTTTTAGAAAATTTAGGCATCCTCCATCTCTCTAACTAAATAGTAATGTAATTTACTAACGACCCTCTACAGGGATTATATGGTAAAAATAAAAAATTGATACATTGACCAAAAAACAGTAAATATTCGAATCACCAGATTTTGATATATTAACTTAAGTTCATCTTCCTATTTTGAATGTTTCTGATTCATTTAGGAGGGGAAAGTATTAAAATCAAAATGAGTTGGAAGTTTTTGGATTCCCCCTCAAAAGAATGATGGTTAAGTTATCTAGTCTCCAGTTGAGAAGTGGTTATAAATGAATTAGAAATATCCACAAAAATGCAACTGGAATCTGAATTTTTGTCTAAGATGTGGAGTGAATTACCGGAAACTTCTGATCCCGGATAGAAAAGGCGAAATATGATTTTGGTAAAAAATTAACTACTATTATATCTTGAAATAGAATCTACTCCTGCCAAAATTCAAGTGAGCTTTGATGATATTAGAAAAGAAGTTTTTCAAACCTCTACATCGGTGTACTTAACAGTAACAACCCATTTTGAGTTAATTGGCCAAATTTGGAATGCTTTGTATTGAGTAAAATATTAACGAGCTGTATAAGATGTTATAGAGGATAGGTGGGAAAATTTTTATATTACTTGGACCACATTTATTAAATTTAACAATTCGCATGCGCGAAATACGTAAAAAATTATACATATCTTTTTATTTACGATTAAAGTCAGACCGCAGCACTACACGAGCCACAGCTAATGTCTTGCTGAGCTAGACTTGACCCGAAAGTAATAGTTTTTCCATGATTGCTGTAGAGAAGCTAGATGCAAAAATTCTAAGTAAACTCTTCCAATAAAATTATGGATTATCATATCGTAAAAGAATACACCAGTTTGGGTTGTTGCTTTACGCATGCCGATAATGGGGTTAACCCAAGAGAAAAGTAGTCGGCATTAAAAAGATAAATAGAATAAAGCACGTTTTTGTTGATGAACTCAGCCATGTCTCGGTTAATATTAAAAGTGCCTTGATCGTTATCATTCGTTAGGGGTCAGAACTATGCGATATACCCCTCAAACGAGTGCCACTATTGCAATCTATTGCTGAGGGGGCCTTTCATTTTACTTTTAACATTGGGAAGTCAGTTGTTATTTATGCTTTGCGAGTTGAATTCAGAATTCCACCAAGAGCAGCTTTATTCGCACGAAATGAAACTCGTGCTTTCCTAAAATTTTAATTTTATAAAAGCGATTTAACTAAATCCACGTTACAAAATGGTAAACATACATGGGTAACGAATGCTCCTTATTAGTTGAAACACTACGGTAAATTAAATTGCCCGGATACTTTTGATGTCTGTAAAACCTTTTATTCGGGAAATAACGTACGCGTAAGGAAATAATTTTTACTAAAAAGTACAAATTCTGTGCTCAATCGTAAGTTTTTTTGCAAAAATAATTTATCATTTTTGTATTGTGGCGACTGGGGTTTATTTCTTATAACTAATCTAGAGTGAAATATTGGTTTAAATTTTCTTTTGAAATGTTCGCTGGAATAATTGAAAAATTAGCGGTAAATTTTCTTAAATTAACATAATTTAAGCCTTTTAATTGTGGATAAGTCTATATTTTTTGGCGGGAATTTCGAAAATATTCTTCGTAATTTATTAAAGAACTGTTTTTTGTTTACCGATCACGAAATATTTTAAAGACAATTTTTCTTGGTTCATGATATAGAGCGAGTTGCAGTTCTCTATTATTTTTTATATTTAAAAGGCTTTATTAGAGATAGAGCCATGAGTCTTCCTGAGAACGATATTTTTGCTAGTAATCATAAAAAGAATTCGTTTTTGTATCATTATTACATTAATAGCTTCTGAGAGCCCTGACTGATACAACCGGCCACTCTCCGGTCGTTTGTCTCTCATTAATCTAAAACATTTTTTTTAAATAATAAAAAGTTAAACAAATCAAATAAATAATAGCAGGCAAGCAGGTTATCTGTTTTTATTTATAATTGATGTAAGGTTGAAAAAAAACAATACAACTTCTATGATAATATAGCATGCTTATATGTATATTTGTTATTTCATGTCTTGATGTTATGAGATATTCACTTTGCGCATGATTATGTTGATTGACAGCATCATCGTTATTTTCAATGTATCTGTCTCCATATTGAATAGAATATGAAAAAGTAAAAAATATTTTAGAAGGGGACTGCCAGGCAAATTGATCTCATGGGTCATATATTTGCCGTCGCTGTTTTAGTGTACTATGTAGATTGCGGAGTGCCTTGGGTTTAAATTGATGGTGTGAGCTAAAAATTTTTTAGATATCAAAGAAATAATAATTAATTACAATATTTCAGTGTAAAATATTTGGGTTAAAAATTCGAATCGTAAAAAAAAACTGGTGTTGCTCAGGTGATTTATTCACAAAAAGGAGGAATAGTATTAATATACTGAAGATATAGATTTAAAACAACATATATGGTCGCGCATGCGTCTGTTTATTTTTGTTTATCCTCTCCATTTTAATTCTAATTTAATTTCTATTCCAATTATAATTATATAATATTACTAAAATTGTAAAATATTTATCAATTGAATTTTTTGTTTTCACTAAAATCATTAAAAACGACCGCACACGAGCCTTTAAATTGCAATATATTTTATGACACCCAGAGATTATTCCCCAATTAAGAGTCAACATCAATTATTTAGCAGATTCAGTAGTAGAGATAGTTATAGAGATATAAGACGGCGCTCTAGAGAAAGAAGCCGATCTCGGTTTTATTTACTTTACTAAACTATAGAAGCAAATACGATCGAGCTGATGATAGGAAAAGGCACAAACGGAGTAATCGAATTCGGCCGATTGACCACGATGCCACTTACTCTACAAAATATCGCGTAAATCGTATAATCAGCGAAGAAAAAAATATTAAATCAACAGGACCCTCAAAAAAACTTTACCTCACTAATCTCAGTCGAAATATTGAGAATGAACATTTAAGTGAAATATTTGGAAGTTTTGGCGCGTTAATAAGCGCGGAAGTTTCAAGTTATGAGGATTTCCATGTTTCTAATTCATTTGCACATCTTATATATAAAAATTTAGATGATTCAAAAAAAGCAATGGATAATATGAATGGTGGACAGATTGATGGCTTAACTATTTCATTAGAATATGTACCATATAATAGGGTCCCAATTGAAGAGAAACAAAGTGATACATCTGCCTCATCCAAATAAAATGAAACCGACGGTTAATTGTAATCTTTTTAAAATAAATTTTCCAATTGCCCTTAAATTATCATATATTTTTTCTTTTATTTAATCAATTAAGTATGCTTTTTTTTTACCATGAAGCTAGGCTTAACCCAAAAACAAAGTTTCGAGGTAAGGATTCCTCCGATTTTAGGTTCGAATAGGCTGTTTTTAGCATTCAATGACTGCTTGACACCGTTAAGCGCCTCTCCATTTGCCTTTATATTATTTCTATAAAAATAAAATATAATATAAATCCTGTTTTCTTTTTATGCAGGGGAAACGTTCAGAAAGGTTCGATTAAAAAAACCTGGGGATCGAGTAGATGCGCACCCGTTCTCATGATAAACTATAGAAAATCCAATCTTTGTGTGCTGTATTTGCAAAAGTATTTATTCTATTAACTATACCATATAAATATACAACAAACCGGAGATATTTTTATTCGAATAAAAATTTTTTGTCTAACTCTTTTTATCAGACATCATAAAAACTGCCTTAAAACAGAACCGATTTATAAAAAAAATAAACTGGTGAGGGGGGGGGGGGCTAGCGCATTACAATATTATATTTCTTTTTTTTATAAAATGATTTTTTACTTTTAAATCGATTAATCGCCTAAAGCTGGCTAAGTGATGGATCTGTTTGTGGGCATGCGTAGATGTCTAGATTTTACAGTATTTGTTGTCTTCTCGATACAAATTATCGTTTGGTTTGGGTTTTTAATTCGTGTAAAAAAGGATGCTAAATATACGGGTGGGGTATATCGATATTCTCTTAGTGCCAATTTATGATTAAAAAATGAACTATTTTAGAAAGCTATAACGCAATAATAAAAAGGCCCCTGCGCAAATCACAAGCAGTCCCCAAATTATATGTATAAATTTTTGACCAATGCAATGGATTGCTTAATATAACGCATGGTATAAACATATTGGATATTCAAGATCGAGGAGAACCTTTTCCAAACAAGGAGGATGCGAAAAGTTTAATAATTTATGTATTTTTCCGCGAGCCAATACTCCTGTGGTACAACGTTCCCAGAGGGAAAAGGTTGACTGGGAGGTTTATTTGATGAAGGTTCTCCATTGCGGCTCATCTCAGCAATATGGTCTTTCTGGTATCTACATAGGTCGTTTAGGGACCAGGTAAGCCTTCTTCTAAAGAGATTAGCAAGGTATTAAATATCCAGTTCTAAAAAAATGTTGTTTCCAAATTATGTCTGGTTAAAATATTCCCTCTAAAAATTCCATTTATTAATAAATTTTAATTCTGGATGTTTAAAATAGCACAGAAGGATCTAGGATTTAAATGTCAATTACAAATATTCTTCCTTATAATAAATTATTTTCACATTTCTTTTTAATTATGTATTAATCATAGAAATACATGAATTATGTGAGAATCCTACAAAGTAGTTTATTATTAACTTATTTCGTTTTCTCCTTATAATTGTCAGTCATATGGGGAATGAATATAAAATCTACTGCAGTTTCAAAATATGTATAAATTCCCATATCATAGGAGGATGGTTATGGCCTCAAAATTATTTAAATTCTTTATTTCCCTTCTTTTATGACACTCTTGTTTACTTTCTTTTGGGTAGTTTTGTAATTATTCAAAATCGAAATGGGTATCGTGGCCTTTTTATATTATCACCAAATATAGTACGTCGATTGTAAGTATTCTAAAATTGATCGTAAAATCTCGAACTCGTTTGAATTAAAATTGTGTATTGAAAGAGATTAAACCTATTAACATGCCTCATTGGGATATGTAGCCAAATGAACCACCTTGTATGTAAATTGAGTATTTTTTTATAATTGACTATCTTTGGCATGTAGTTTGTGTTTCATTAATTTTGCCCTAACGGGTTTGCAATATTTTGAAAATCACACTTTCAATTGAACTCATGGAGAGGTTCATCCTGTTGATTTTATATCTGAAAGAGCTAATATTTGATAAAGTCTCTTCGTACACTTGGCAATGATTTAATCCTATTTTTTTTTGTACTCGGCCTGGATGTGTATAACCTTACTGGTTTCTTTCGAGAGGGGCTTCATGGTCCCTCGTCTGCCCCGATGCAGACGCTATCTAGGCACCGCTGCCAAGATTTAGCGGTAGTGGGGGATGTCTAACCCACTAAACGCCACAACAACCTCTTCCCTCTAGGGACGCCGTATCACTAGGGCATTGGCTTGCGTTTAATCCTATTTATTGCATTAATATATTGTTCGGCAAAGTGTTGTAAGCATGTGTCAAAATATGGGTTTGCTCATTGATATAAACTTTGCACGGCCTGAAAAGAATATTTGGTGTTGTCATTAAGGTTCCACCACAATAGCATCACTGGCAAGTTGATAAAATTTCTATGTAAATATTAGTAACGAAAATAATTATCCGATTATTATCGAATATTATATTCCGTTACTAAAATCTTTTATTCGTGAGTGCAATGAGAAAAATATTTGTAATAATGAAGTTTGAAAATAATGTCTCAGATTTGTTTAAGAATTACTTGAACCTTTTTTCCTACAATTTTGACAGGATTTTGAAAGGTCTTTGATTTTATTGACAATAGACAGGCTTCAATGTTGCTTAAATCAGTCTCGTATGTTTAATAGTTGGATCATTTCGCAATCACTGGTTCACGCTGTAATATCTGTCTTGGCAGCTTTTATAAGCGCCATAATGATGATATATACACCCAATGCTTTGTTTTTATGGATGTAATACAGTCCAATCTCTCTCGTTTTGAGTCCGCTTGGTTCGAAAAAATAATTAATAAATTATTAATTAAATTTAATATTTTGAAAATAAAATTTTTTTTCCCAAAAAATGAAAGACAGAAACAAAACAATTAAGAAGAAGA
>SGJC01000780.1:0-13291 GCA_009887335.1 Henneguya salminicola
ATTATAGAGATAGATATGCAACTTTTATTTAAAAAATAGAAGCAGTGTGAAGTTCCAAAAACATGATCAATAATCTCATGATATTGGATAATTTTTCCATGGCCAAACCCTCTTTAATGAGGTCGTTGATTAAAGTAATAGGTCATTCCTTGCATTTGCTGCCACCATATTCCCCGCCTGAAAAATGGGTTTTCTAACGGAAATCTATTATCAAAAGTTCAAATCCTAATACAGTTCCAAAACTTGAAACCGAAAATGTATTCGGTTACAATCGTATCATAAATGATAATCATGTGTCATATTTTAATCACATGAGAGATGGTTGTGGAAAGTTTTAAGAAGAGATACCTATTTTTTAAAAAAACTTAATAATTTAAATTTATTTCTTACAAATAAAAGTTATTTTGTATTTTAAAAAAATACAATTAAAATAAGCGACGTCGCCCGGAAGACTATTTAATTTTATGGCGGTCTCTAGATACAACTTATTTTTTAACAGATCCTTATACCATAGAAAGATTGCCAATCTGGATTAAAATTTCCTCGCAATATAAGGTCATAACAAAGATATACCTTCTCTTTCAGCGATGAACTAAAGTTACTCTATTCAGGTGGAAAAATGGCCCCATGCGAAGAAGCATAAATTAAATCCCTACACCCCTAATATAAAAATTGAGGCTAAAAAATTAAACTATTCTACAACTAATTATTACGCGAATAATTTCTATTCAGGATAAAATTGTGTTCGATGGTGGTTATGGGGATATTCACAATCATCTCTAAATAGTGGTGGTAAGAAGGTTGGGTTATCATCTTGTTGTTGGGAATATAAATGAATCTATGACAATATCGAAATTTATTCTTACATTTGGGTTTTGGTAATCATCATAAGGTGGAAAATCAGTTGATTGATCGGGCTAAGAATATAAACAATTTTGAATACATTTTCATTAATCCCATGGTTATAATCCACCACAGTACAAGTTGATAAAAATTCTAGAGATTGTGCTTGTTTGGTATAACCAGTAACAGGAGGAGTAGGAGTAATATATCCCTCATAAGAAAGTGGAAGATTTATAGGAAAATAATCAACTTGACTTGGAAAGACTATATATGGATTTTCAAAGAATGGTTGTTGTGATGGGAAGACATGAGGGTTTGATGTTGGCGTTGGCGTTGGGGAAGGTAAAGTAATGGATTTATTGTCAATTTCACTATCATGTTGACTGTCAACTTCCATATCAGCAATATCATGTGAATCCTTGCTGAAATCAGGGTTGACTTGTTTTTTGCATTTTATTTCTACAATTGTTTGTTTCACTTTTTCTACTTTCCACCGAAGCTGAATAATTCTGCCCCGAAAATCGGAATACTTCTATTTCAATTAGAAAATTAAATAAGGAAAGTTGAATGCATTTTGGCGATGAATAATGACCATTTTAAATCTTTCTATGGGAATTTAACTTAAATATGGAACCAAAAGTAAAATAAATGCACGTAAGGGAACCCTCGAATTTTATTGTCGACAAGACACGAGATAAATACATTGCATAATATATTATACAGTGGCTCGCAAAACACAAAACTCAAAAAGTTCATCTTTGGTACATAATTTAAATTTGTTTTCAACTTTTTTTAAAGGTAAAAAAATATGGCTTGACCATTTGGAGAATTAAGGGAGATTATGCGGATTTTTTTAAATATGAGACGTGGTGTCAAACAGCTTAGAAAGTTCTGGTTAACGCGTATAAACGAATGAATATAGATGCAAAATTGATAAAATTATAAAAATGCAAAAAATTGCCAAAAATAATTGTATCAAAAATATGCAATGGTATTAATTAAAAATAACTATAAAATTCCCACTAAATTTGCCTTTCAATTAAATTATGGTAACTTTAAACAATTAAAAGCCCGCAAATATTACATGGAAAGTAACATGATATTTTTTACATGTTTGCGTGTATTTGCTAAATACACGTGTAATTTATGTTATTGTTTCCAAAGAAGATTTAAAAGTAAATCCAATATAATGTTAAATTTTATTTAAAAAAAGTATATTATTGCTTCTTTTTCTAACAACCTATTTTTCTGTTTTCCTGTAATAAAAGTAATATTTGTTGTAAAAAAATACGAGTTGGGGAGAAGTTCGGGCTTCTGGTTGTTATATCAGCTTAAGAGCCAAAATTTAACACTTGAATTTTGATATGTTCAAATAAAATTTTAGTCCTTGTTTAATTCATCAAATTCAAATATATACCATATTTTAGCATGTACGATCCCATACAATAAACAACACGACAACCAGCCCACAAACTACGAACTTAATATTTTGTAGAAATCATGACTATCCATAAATGCCTGATAGATCCCATTATCAGATAAATATGGATGTTAACTGATTTTATAGATTTGTTTAAGTGAATTTTCGCTAGATTTGGGGTATTAATTCAATATTCTTCACATTTTTTTCACGAAATCAAACATAAATATTTGTTGGGTTGTCTAATGATTTGATACCACGAATGACTACTGCCCATAAAATGTAAATGAAGTAGGATTTAAAAAAATCTATAAATATTGAAAAGATTATTACAAAATCAGATGATGCATAAAATAAACCAACCTCCTGAGAAAGTTTGCGCGGTATATAGAATCAAAATATACGTGTTCAAATAGGATGAATTTGATCGACGCATATTGAATGGCAAAAACTTAGTAAGGGATAATATATTCTTGAGTTGTTCTTTGATCGATTGAATTGGCTGAGATCCAAAGTAGTACACAATAGTGAAGGGTATTATGTACTAACGATATAAAACTGCTCCAATCCCAACTGATACCACGCTGCGCTCACGTGTGATTTAGGAACTGGTAAGAATATAGGTCTTACTAAGATTGGACACAGATAATTATATCATACAATAATATGATTAGGAAAATTTTGGATTTCTGCAAGATTTCCCACAAATTACCTTTTTGAAAGAAAGATAAAGGTAAATTACTTAAATAATTTAATGAAACACAATAATTGATAGAGCATGTATGAATACATAATAATTATATATTGTAATTAATATGGAGAATAAATTTATATTTTTTGCACTTTTACTCAATAAACAATGGCTTTATAATGTTGACATTGATTGAATCATTGTACTTTTTCCCGATCCCTCACGAAGAACACTTTAGTTAATGTCATTTATTTTCAGATTTATGTTTGAGTTTAAAAAGCAGAGGTTAGTCTACCAGTATTCTTAATAAAATGCGCAAGCGCTTAATTTTATGAGTGTGTCTAAGATTATAGATAGCTTTCAGACACGCGCACTTATCCCTTATATAGTTGGCAGTCAACGCTTAACCTATCAAACAAATATGAAAATCATTTAAAAAATCGAGTTTTGAAAATTTTATTAACCATATTTTATTTTTATTAATATTATAATTCAAAAAATGATTTAAGGGTTGATTTAAGGTATAATATAAAATTCAAAATACCTCGAGTGAAGTCGTGGCATTGTTATAAATTTTTTCATAATATTTTCTGTATTCATTTATATGAGATGATTGTAATTTGCAATTTAGAACGGCTTCTCGAATTTCTTCCAATTGATATTTACATTTAGAGGCCGTTTTTTCAATTTGTGGTAAATATTTTTTAATTAAGTCAAAATCTAAATAATTAAATCGAAACAACTTTTTAATTTCGAAAGTCGCCACAGTTCCTCTACCAAAGGATCAGCATTAGATTTATACATGTTTAAAGCATTGTTCATTTCATGATATATATTTAAATAACCAAACAGCCGAGATATCTTACAATTATGAATGAAAAATACACTCAAATCTTCCAATTCTACTCCATCCACATTTGCTACAATAAAAAAAATATATTACAAATTAAATGCTTAAATTTTTTCATAATTTCGTGAGGAAACACTTTACGTTCGGCCCATATTTTTACGACTCTTACAAGAGTCGGTTTTATTTTATTTGAACTGTACGTATAATATAAACTCAAATACGTTAAATAGTCAATATTATTTATTAAACATTGGGCAAATTTTTCTCGGGCGCTTTTGTCTCGGATTCGGTGTATAATATCATTAGCCAAATATAATAAACATATAGATTTTTCAACGTTGGCTAAATTGTATGATTTTAATATTTACCCCTATTTAAAAATTTTTGCCATAATTTTAAAACAAGATCGAATTTATTTGGGTGATTTAATGCATATGATGTTGTTTGTTCAATTGATATCTGTGCCATCGATAAAGAATCCAATAATTCTCCGAAGGAGCGTTCAAAATTCGTCATTTCAATAATTACAAAAATATATCGCCAATAAGATGTTCGCAACTTTTTGTGTATTTTCGGATTAATGACATACGCGTTAACTTTTGTTTATTTAAAAGGTGCTGCATACGTTCAATAAAACGGTGAGCGTATCGATAAAAATTCTATGATTTTATTTATGATTAAGAAAATAAAAGTCTAGTCACGTCGCATAAACAATGTCGATAGAATACGCATGCGCAGGGGCTATTGATTTTCAGTCTTACGGGATATTCAAATCGCTAAAAATTTACTGTATCGTTGTCGTTAAAACTACAAATGGCAGTACATTCCATCCCTTTATTCACCACTTTGCCAGACATATTTAATCTGGCGCGACTGACTAATTCTAAAAATTGCCTATTCTTATTGAAATGTCGAATCGTTTTATAATATGGGGTTCATGTCCTTATTTTAAAAAATGGATGTATCTTGAATCTATGATCTATTTTTGGAGTAAATTTTTAAAAAGCGTAAATAGAAATTTTATGATTGAATAAATATAAATGATATTAAGTAAATATTAAAAAAATTAGATTTAATAAAAATATGCCGAAACATTACCTTATTAGAATAAGCGTTAAGACAAAAACTAAGTCACGAGTGACGCGTATGAAAAAAACGATCGTGCACGAAATTAAACGACCACGCGCCTCGTTTTTCCGTTCACTTAAATGCAATTCTAAAACTATAATATAATTGTTAAAAAAATCAGAATCAAATTTTTTGATAAAAACCCTACACATGCAAATATTAATTATTTGTTTTTTTCCTTCTATTTATTCGTGTAACAATTTTAAATGGAGGATCATCTTTAGAATAACAACCAACCGCTTGGTGGCGCAGCTAAAAAAAATTAATGGCGATTGATTTTTATCTTTACCAAAATTTATACTTCAATGAGTAATAAAATTATTTAAAGGTATCAAAAACGATATATATTACTTATCTGCAATTTATTATTCATCTAATGATACGTAACATGTTTAAAAAATTAAAAAATATCATTTGAAATATTTTTTAGCGGCGCCGCCAAGCGGAGGGTTATTATTCTAAAGATCAGCCGAAATGCATAATCGTGAATTAGGAATAAAAATGTTTGCGCGCATGTCAATGGCTTTTTAAATTTACAATTTTTAAACTTTACACTCGTTTCTGTTTTAATGCAATTTAAAACAAGATTTTTTTAAATCTAAAAATTATGTGCATAAGTAATTACCTTTCATAATTTGCACTTTAGGTTTCCATAACTGGGATTTATTGGCCTGCGTACCATCATTTAAGATAGGAGGAAAATTATTAAGAACTTTTGCCAATTTATGTTACATCAACACTAGGTTGTGTTTTTATGCAAGCTCCTTTTTTTTGTAGTCGGACTGGATGTGTAAAACCTTACTAGTCTTTTTCGAGAGGGGCTTCAGGCCCCCCGGGTGCAGACGCCAGGTAGGCACCACTATCAAGATTCAGCGGTAGTGTGGGTGTCTCACCCACTGAACTTCCCAACAACCTTTTTCCTCTAGGAACGCCGTACCACAAGGGCATTGGCTCGCGGTGTATGCAAACTCCTTCGATGTGTATTTACTTCAAAAATAGAATCGGGTTCAATTGATTTGTTATAAATATAAAATATTATTTTCTTGTTATTTAATATGAATTTCGTAAAAAAATCGGAATTAAAATTTGTTTTTTTTAGCACCGCAATTTTATTTTTCGTCCTTTCCTTCCCCTTTTCTCAAAATATACACTTGAGTTATAATATTTTTCAATTTATTTATAACTCTATGATACAATTAACTTTAATATAGTTGGTTATTAGATTACCGTGTAAAAAATTAATCATATTAGAAATAACCAAGTTATTAGGGATTGGGTTAAGGGTTCATCAACAAAATTTTCAAATTAATTACAGCGATCTTTTTTGTTATACTTTGATCGCCGCATGCGTATTTAAGATGAATTCAGAGAAAATACATGAAAGCGCCGTTCATCTTTTTATAAGTTTTTGTGTATATTCCCACTGTTGGAAACAAGCTGGATTAGAATTATTAATATGATCACTTTCACTATGGTTCACAGTTCCGGGAATAATGCAATATAGTTATACCGATTAATCGATAAGCATTCCGATTATCGCTCAATTTAATGAACTCTATTTGAAAAATTTTCTGATGGTTGGTAAAAGTTTTTGTATCTTGGATTTCAACGTAAGTTGCCTCCACTTCCCTCGAACTGTAAGCTTTATCTGACTTAAAATGGCACTCAACTTCACTAAATTGCCAAATAATACATAGTTTATTTTTATTAGCATATTGTAACCAAATGGGTATTAATTTTGTTTTATTCCTGCATATTCTTCTTGGTAAAGTAGTTGTTAGGAAGAAGTACTTTACTTCTATTTTACATGTTTTTTCACCACAAATAAGCCCTCATCAATTTATGTCCCAATTGGTGGATTCTGTCCATTTCGTCGCATTCCTTCCATTTTCTTTTGTTCGGCTATGCTCGAGTTCATTGAATTTTGTTCTAAAATTAAAGTAATACAAATTCCAATATTATGAAACTCAATAATAAATGTTAAAATCGTGTCGCGGTATAGGACATTATAGAAATCCATTTAATAATAATATTTTGTATTTTTAGAAGATATTTATCAATTTTTATTTTCTAAAGAAGCGTGCGAAATAGAATGCGCATCAAGTGCCGAAATGTGAATTTTACTTAATTACTCAAGCAAGGGCAATTTGCGGAACAATAATTTGATTTTTTTCTAATATTAACTTTTTTATAGAGTGAGATTTATTTTTTCGCTTTGAAATATATTCCCTAATAAGAAATTGAATAATTAAAAGTTCAGCAAAGTAATTGTGATTGCTTTATATTCCCTAGAGTCAATTTAAAGTTTTGCGTTTCACAACAATAAATTCAGTAATTATCGTCCGACCAATTTTTTTTATTAAGGATTGGAACATTAATAAACGTTATTTTAGAAAATGTAACATTATAAAGATATTTAAATCAACGAACGGGTGCCATGCGTAAGAATCAAAATACATATTTTTTGGTTTTGAGATTTTCAGAAACATTTGACGAAATCTTACGAACATATCTGGAATTTGTTGAAATCACGAAAATAAAAATTGCTAATAATAATAATGGTTCAAAAAAATGTCTAACAAACGAATAAATTTTTTTGCACGCCATTATAAAAGTTCCAATCCCCTACACTCTTTAAATTATACTGAAAAAAATTTATGGTAATTTTTGAAGAACTTTCAATCATTTTAAAAATTAATTTTTTGTTTAAAATTTGTCCAAATTATTTTTTGCCGTATATTACTGTATTTATCAATACATATATATACATTTGAGTGTTCCCCAAATTATGCATATTTTATGATTTACTTTATTTTTTTTGTCCACATGATGTGCAAAAGTTGCTTTGAAGAAAATTGCGCAGCAATTTTAATTTTATTATTTATTGGTCTAACAATCGATGTAATATTAGGATCAAAGCTAGAATAGAACACCCCTCCACTTTTTATGAACATGCGTACATTATATTAGTATTTTCTTTCTTAAAATATTTTTATTTCGTAAAATATAATCATATTCTCAATTTGTTTATTTAAACGTTATTTTCATCTTGTTTTAGAAAATTTGGCTTAGTTCTTGGCGTGCTGGAAACATCAGCTGTTTGCGCACGCTCATAAAAATGTAGAGGAGTTCTATTCTATATTTGATCCTAATATATATAAATATTTTATAATATTTGTTGTTTCTCTTCTTTTTCGATATTTTATTAAATAAATAGCGGCAAAATTAATCCCCCGCCAAAAATGTAATAAACTAAACACCTTTGGCAAGGTGGCTTGGTCGCAGTAATTATATAATAAATATTTAATTGCCGCAAAATCTATATTAAAACAGAAATTGTTAGTCGTCACTAAACAGCTACAGAGGGAGGTTTGAAAACTTCCGAAACCGATTACAAGTTTGGGCTTAAATTAAACCAACTTCAGGTTCTGTTCTTCCGGGTTTTCGTTTCAAATTGACATAAATAAAATATAAAAAACTGCTAATAAAAATAATATATTCTTAAGTAAGTCAACTTGAATTTATTCCTAAATTTGAAAGGTATTCTTTGACTTCATTAAATCCCCATGGGATTACGTAAAAATTTGTTGTTTTTGTTTTCAAAATGTTAAATAAAAAATATTTTTGAGTGTTTAGATGAAGCTAATTTAAGATACAAAAATGTGAAAATGGAGATGAAATATTATGTTTTCTTATGATTAATTTCAAATAAATATATTTTTAACCAGGAAATTCATATTGTGCGCAATTTCCCTCCATTTATACAAAGTCTATGCTACTCTGGACACAAATGTTTAAGGTATTCCAGAGGACATTATTTTTTCCCTCTTATAACACTTTGCCCCCTAGGCATAGTTTTGCGGATGAGCAAACCTTCTGTCTTGGTTAAGTATTTGGTTTTAGCAGGTTTAATCATTTAATTTTCAAAAAAAAAAATCGTTAAGAATTTTTGTATCAATTTAAAAGGAGCATTCCGAGAAATAAAAATTCTATGTCGTTTTTATGAAAATCGAATGTATTTGTCAAAATTCGTAACAAAGTAAATCTGTCTGTATCAAAAATATTTTTTGGAGTATTTAGATGAAAAACTTAAACTACTACTAATACGCTAGAAATTAATAACCGACTCGTTAATTTATCACGATCATGGAAATACGAAGCTGTTTTTTGCTGACTCTTAGATATTTGACGCTTTTATCTAACATATCGCATTCTGGGGGGAGGGGTAAAATAAAAAGCTATTTTTTTTAGCAGTAAGGAATTTACGAAAGATCCATATAATATGCGTAACCCAAACGGTAGGTTATGCTTTTGAATTACATTTCCACCATTTTATCAAAAAATCTGAACTGTTGCGCCTGTCAATAGTTTTGTCCCAGAGACATAGTATAAATAATTTTTAAGCCGCCCGAACCAATTCAAATTTTCTCTTGTATCTCATACAATACTCAGATGCCTTTTCACCTTTAAATAATGGAAATTTCTGAAATAGTAGCTTTAGTAGGGAACATTAATATATTCTAGAGCGCTGCATTCTATTACAACAACAACGACAACTTCGTGTATGGTCGTATCTTCTTTTAACGTGATTTCTATGAAATTATTTAACGAAATTATATCACATAAAATCATTTATTATAATTTATATCCAATCGTTTTTAGTTTTCTTGCCATTTTATATGTTTGATTAAATTTAATCTGCTCCCTTCCATTTAATAATACAAAGAGTTGAAACATTAAAAAAATACACGAGATGTAAAATTATTAAATTGTTAGGTTGTTAGCAATATTTTTCAAATATTGAATTATATTCTGTAGATTGTATGATTGAACAATCCTTAAGATTCTCTCGTGAAGTTCTCGATATTTTCTTTTCTGTATCCTTAGAGTCTGTCCTTGATTTAATTGCTGAACTTCAAGTAAATGATATTTTTCATCAATGTGAAGAAATTTTATAAAACGCCACAATGAAGGATGGGCACAATTTACAATTTTTGAAAAGCTGTTATGCCAGCTATCAACATTATTGTTTGTTCGACATAAACCAGCTAACGTAGATTCATATGTATTCCACAAATCAATGGAAAAGGGTGGTTCTTTTCTTGTTGAATCGTTGTTAGTTCGACCAATGTAAGTATCTTGGAAATAATTTAGAAATATTTCAAAATATGAAAAATTCGAAATTATGAATTCATTAGTTGATAAAATGTTAAAGGCTAGAATTACATCATTTGCGGGGACAAAAGAAAGTGCTAAAAACCTTCGAACATATTGTGCAAATTCGCTATCAGTTTTATAGCGAGCAAACATGTGTGATTCACTTTGAATTTTATTTGTATTGATCGAACAGCGGCTTTTTCAAAATCTATAATAATTCGACTAGGAGATAAAAAGGGTGCGTGTCTTAATCTGTACTCCCACATTCTGTCATAGATGCTCATGAATTTGTTTGGAAAAAGTGCATGCAAAACTGGTATAATTTTATCAGATATGCAAACATGGATAGTATATAATTGAGCGAAAATTAATGGGCACGTTTTAAAAGTGCCATCACAGTACCAATTCGAATATGCTCTTAATAAATTTAAGGAGAAATCAGTTGAGAATATGATAATTCTCTCGGCGTGATTTAGGCCATAGTGTAATAAAAATCGTTGTCCCGATGTTGTAATTTTCAAATCATTTAGTATTTCAAAAGGTAATAACAAATTCTGGGGTTCACGTAAGACTAATGGAAAAGATTGTCGTGCATGCTTTATTGATTTTTTTTAATGATCCATTTACTGATTCATCAAGTTGTGAGATATTTCTTGATATAATCTCATAAGTTGTATGTGATGTATTACGGGCCAATTCTTTTATTGAATTCATAGCGATGTTAGCACTTATTATTGAAGGCTCAGGTGCATGGTTAAGAGTGTTGGGAGCTACAACAATTATTCTGTTTAGAGTAGTACATCGAGGGGTGCACTTAGAACTATAATAGTAGTTGCATCTCCAAAAACACTTTCCATTTTTTTCTTTATTGATGTGGAATGCACATTCGTCTATGATTAATTGATATTTCCCTTTAGACTTTTTGTGTATGAAAAAATTCTATTTATTGCAATAGAGTATAAATAAAATAAAAACACTCACAAATTATTATCCATTTTTTATATATTTTCGCCGATGGTCGGTTATTTCGTTGTCGTTGTAATCGACCAGAATCATTCTAGAGGCATCTCTTAAATTTTCTTGTGTGTAAATTCATGATTTTATTATTTTTCTAATGATCAGCATCATGTAGCTTGCTCTAAAATGCTCCTTCTCTAGAGCTTATTGATTTTTACCCCAGACCCAAAAATGTTGCATTTAATACAAAATTAATCTTGTAATGAATGAAATTTACTGATAAACAATAATAACCCTATTTATCTTAGTTAAAATATTTATATTTTTTTAGCATTCAGATTGTCTATTATAATAGGGTCGAAAAACGGCGGGTCGTTTTAATATAGTGTAAACATAATTTTATACTCATCGTTGAAACTCAAAACCTTACCGGACTGATGAGCAAACATCAGGATGTAAGGAATATTATATTTGAAGTATTTTAATGTAATTGCACAACATAACTGTCCTACGAGCGCTACCGAAATAAGCGGTTATGCGGGACTCACTCCCTAGACTTCTAATCCAATCTCTTTCATCTATCAATACTGTACAACACATGAATTGACTCGCTTGAATATATATATGCGATTTAACCGTTGGTTCTCGAACCGTTGCCGTTCAGCCAAAAAAATAATTGTCTTAATCCTGTAGTACTAGATCTATGAGTATAAATAGAGCATCTAGCTATTATTTCTGTTCGTCATAAGCCAGTTCACTGGCGTAAAACGGCTGAAGAACGTTTGAATATTTTGAAAAATCTTTAAAATGAGGTCTAAAAATATTTGATAATTATCAAGCTCAAGAATGATATTTATCAAATAACCTGGATGTAGATTAAATTTTTACACATTTGTCATAAAAATAAATAAGGATAAAATGATATTTCAATTGTTATGATTGTAACCAATAATACTTAATTGGTTCGCATGCGTACAATGCACGCAAATATATCACATCTTGTAATTCATTTAAGTTGTTTCAGTTTATATAACATTATTGATTTAAACAATATTATTTAATTTTGTTAAAAAAACTTCAATTATAATAATAATTTTAAAGAATTAAATATATTTATAGATATATATTTTTAATTTTGATCTCGTATTAATATATAGAGCAAGAGTTGGGATCAAAGGTAGAATAAAACCTCCATACATTTTGTATGAACATGCGCAAATTATCTGATGTTTCCAACACACGAAGAACTAAGCCAAATTTTCTTAAATTAGATGAGAATAACCTTATATATAAACATATTGAGAATTGGATTATATTTTAAGAAATAGAAATATTATAAAAAAGAAAATACTAATATAATGTGGGCATGTTTATAAAAAATGGAGGGGGTGGGTCCTATTGTATCATTCGGCCGACAGTTGTAAATTTATAAGTGTTATTTTATTTCAGATTTTTTCAAAAAAAGGTTCACTTTTTTTTTATAATAACCTCTTAACATACAATACTACCCCATATACAATCTTAAATTTCATGAAATACTGCGGCGATTCAAAAGTAGTAAAATTTGAAGCGCATAAAAAAATGTGATAGAAAACTATGGATTTAAAGCAGAAAGTAAGAAACTGATTTGGTTTTTGACAATATTTTACAAATCGGTGTAATCCCGTCTATCTGTAAGTGTAGAAATAATATTTAAGTCATTCAGCATAAAAAAATGTACGCCGTTGAATTTTATATTTTGAAGGGAATTGCTCGATAATCTTTTATAAATTATTTTTTGCAGAATATGACCTTTCATATAGCTATTAGAGTTCAACAAAGACAAAACAATACGACTGAGAACATTGCGTTCAAAAGGACATGCTTAAAATCAAAAATGCATAAAGTTACTTTAATAGGAGATGAAGGAGAAGTCACAAATAGTTGACGTGTGACCACATTAAGTGAGGCTTGAGTAATGTTACCCTCAATCTTTAGTTGCAGAGAATGTGGTATTGAGCTGTTTATTAAAAAAAAACAAATAAACTTGTCCAATTTACTTATACATTCAGAGCAAACACGAACTGGAATTTCAAAACCATGTAACGATGACGAAACTTTAGTGTTACTATGATTCTTGCAAAGAGATCTGCCGCATATACGACAATGATGCTGATAAAAAATAAAATAATATTTACTCTTCTACAACCAGATCGTAATTTTTTAATCATACCAAATATGTTCCAAAAAAATGGCGCCTTACATA
>SGJC01000781.1:0-11542 GCA_009887335.1 Henneguya salminicola
TTTTTTTTTAAATTATGAGTTTAATTGGCTTTTCTTTATTTTTGTTTCTGAAGTTAAGGTTGTACTTTTTAATCAAAAATTTAAGTTGGGCGAATTTAGCAATAAAGAGATTGAAAATTATTTTAAAATCCTCGCATTATAATGTGAGCTAGAACGGAACGCTAAATCTACAAGTAAAAAAAAATAAATGAAGCAAGAAGTTAAATACCGATTTTGTTGTCAATATAAACATTTGGAAATGGTAAATAATTCTGATCTTATCTGATGTTGAAATTCGAACGACCTAGTTTTGTGATATTTTTTACATTATATAATTATGGGCGAATACCATATCTGACAGTTTTTTTTCTGGAACAAATTACAACTGTAAATAAATTAATGCAACTTCTAGAATGATTTAAAACTCCATTGATGGGAGATCAAAAAATAAAGTTTGTATTTCGCATGATCCCTCTGTTTAACGATAACGCCATTTATTAATCTCGAAAAGACGAAATTAAAAAACCGAAACTTAAAATTAAAACCAACTAGTATATCTCCTACACACATACTTAGAAATATTAAATACGATCCTCTCCCCTATAGCTTGCGATTATTCGTCACAAAAATTCAACAGTAAAATATACAAACACTCAGGGCGAGTATGTGCAATTAAAAATATTCTCGTTTTGGCTCTATGTCGATTGCATGGTTTTTGGATCACCAAAATTAATTTAATCGTTTACAATCATATAAGTAATATTTTAATCTTGCATCGTATAATGGGAATTAATCCATTCACTAATAATAGTTTAACCTGGCACAAAGAGCACAAGGATTATTGCAATAAGGGTTTCTCTATCTCGTTTTTCAACTGGAACGAAAAAGTTTTATCTTGGTACGGAATAAATTGGACAAAAAATTCAGACCCCATTAATCAAGCGACCTTATTTATATTTTTTGGGTCAAATTAGGGCATTCCAATCTCAACGGTGAGGCCAACACCACAAATTATCTGACTCTTTTGTGCAACGATCAGGTAGCATAATTCCTTTCCGAACGTAAAAAAATCAAGAATAGTTTCTGTGTTGATCTTTTTACAGAATAATCTCCTCTCATCGATATCTATATCCATTTAAAAATATGCAAAATAACAATATGATATTGCGATATTTTTTTATAAACGTTCCTTTTACAACTGGAAAACTAAGTATTCCATCTTTCATATACCGAATTTTTATATTTCGAATAGTAAGATTTAGGAATTTTCTTATTGCCGAAATTTTACTTCCTAAATTAAAATTGTTACGGATCAACGTTTTTGAAGGTACGGCCCATATACACGAACGGAATCCGACCATTGTTCTCACAAAATTGTATCGCATTTTCCATCGAATCTACGACTCAAGAGACCAGCTTGAAAATAATATATACTATGATCGAATTTCTTAGATCTTAGTTAAGCTTAAAATAGGGAACAATAAAATTACCTATAACTTCTGCTCTACCTATAAGATTGCCAGTAAAAAAATGATTACAATATCAATAACATATAATTCTGATATATATAAAATAGAAAAAAGAGACGTAGATAGTCTACCTAACCTAAATTTGCATTCAATTGAAGAAAGTGGTATTTTTTCGTTATTATTTCTATGGTCTTCGCCCTAAAATATGTCTATTTATTTCAATGAAATTTCATTCAATATAAAAAAATTGTTTTATGTTTAATAAATCACAAATGATCTTTTCTGATTTTGGTAATTTATTAACTATTTAAATTTTTTTATCTTAGCCAGGGATTATCAATCCTATGAGCGCAGCTTTCGAATATAAATGCTTTGAGTTCTAATCTCAAAGAGATTGCAGCTTTTCAAAAAGCTAGAATATTTATTTTGCATTAAGATGTGAAAATACGAGGGTAGACTGCCACAGAAGGGGCCTATATACGTTAGCATTATCCCATGGTTAGTAAAAATAATTTTAGGGGATACTAGTCGTTAAAAACCAGTTCTATTTAAATTCCACATGCTCTTGGGATCTCATTTTGTGCATCCTTCTCATTGTAGTCAGTGATAGATGCACTGAAACTGCCTTTTTTTTAATGTAGGATATAATATTATGTGCTCTTTATTAATTAACATTTATGATCCTTCTTGAAAGATGTGAAAAGAATATTCGGTACTGTTTAGATTATCCTGCTTGATTTTACGTGGTGCTAGGTAGCGAGAATTAATAGCCACATAAGGTGCGATTTTAAAATGAATTGATGGATATTTATTTCAATCACAGCTTCGAAAAATAATGGAATTAAAAATAAAATTATTTATTTAGAACTTTTATTATTTGATATTTCGCTGTAAATCCCATTCATTTGCTTTATTTTACTTAATAAATACATCAATCCTTTCATGAAATATTATATGGCAAAAATATTAAACTTCGATTGGTTGCGAATCGCGAGTCTGTATTTTCTTGAAAAGTTTATAAAAATAATTGGTTTCATGTGACTTTTGGAGGGTTAATATGTATAATATAGTGATTGAGAAAACCAGCTATTCTTATTATCGTCTATCGTGTGTAGGTTTGATCAGCTACAAGTGGATATTATATTGTAAAGAAATAAATGTATTTTAAACGAAAACGAGCAATAAATTTTGTGGTTCGTAGTCATTAGTTCTAAGGGAACGTTCGTTTGTCAATTAATAATTTATTAAAAATATATCGGAATATCATATAAGATAAAGATATTTAACCCAAAGTGATAAATTGAGGCCTGAATTTTTTATTCTATACCGTAACTCTTTTTTTATCATTTCGGGGATATTTCTACATTTTGGGTAAATGTTTCTTAATCATTAGAATTTATAAAATTTTGGCAATGGCTCCCTACGCTGTGACGATATCTAGATTCTTCTATTTTGTTGTAGAGCGCCCATATACGAAATATTAATACAATTTTTTTGTATATATTGTAGTATTGCAGAATGAAAGTTTCTCGGGATCGATCAGGGACAAAAACTCTTAACACTTCTTGCGGATTTTCTCTTTCTATTTCAGTAAGAAATCCATCTGGGCCTAATCTTCCTATGACGTTATATTTAAGCCCTAAGCAACAAACTTTCGTATATTCCTACAATAGCATGTCCTCTAATCCGGTTTTTTTTATCTAGCGTTGATTGATGCGACAGTATAATATTGCAATAAATATTTAAAAGATCATAGAGCTCCTTATAAAATTATAATAGTCGCTTATTCTTTTTTCACTAACACATAAATATGAGGTAGATTGAGAAGTAGTGTACTTTTTAAAACGAGATAATTAATAAAAATATTGTCTCAGAATTGTAATCTGAACGTCCGCAACTGTATGACTTTAGTTGGGTTGCGCATACATTTAATAATATTGTAATAATAAAGAAATCTTACATTTAAAATAGAATTAATTGATGAGAAGTAAAAGATTAAATAATCTTTTCGAACAGTTATAATTAATAAATATTTCAAACCCATCGCAATAACAAATTATGAAAATGAATGCTATAATATTATCATAGGAATAATACTATATCTCAATAATTCATACGGATATCTACTTGCGGATTCGTATATGTGGCAAATGTAATATACAATCTGATAAGGAACCGGCGTCAATAATACAGAATTTATAAAAAATTTAATTGCAATAATTTTTGTGGGTATATCTCTGGAACAAGGAAAAAAATTAAATTATAAGATATAGAGGTACAAATACAAGGATAATTCCTTGAGTTATGAAAATAAAATCTGTAAAAGAATTTAAAAAAACTGATGAATTTCGTATAATTGTTATTATCATGATGAATACTACAAATATTATTTTACAATTTAATATGAAGAAAAGCATAAACATCTATACGATTTATGCAGGCGTAGTAATGTAAATTGCGTTTGATTACGTTAGTTAAACGGAGTTTTCATAAATTTATACGTCATTCGATGATATTAATTATTATTTAAATGATCCCTGTTTTATAAAATATGACTTAAATTAAATGTATTCATCGATAAAAAGCAATTGAACATTGTTCCGATAATAATAAGGGAAGAAAAATCATAAAAATGATGAAAATCAACAACGTTATTTGGATTCTGCGTCCCCGCTTCTTAAAATTATTTGAAGAAGTATGTTGTAAATCTTTTTACTCGATTGATCTCGACGTTTATTCGTAGAGGTGGTATGAACATTCTAATTTATCTGGATGAGTCGTATATTTTAAATAATTTTAGAACTGGGCTTAATCTCACTCTCTATATATGTTCAATGTAGGTATCATTAGGATCAATATATAGTTTGGTTATGATTAACTGTTCGTGAATAAGAGCATAAATATTTCCGATTTTACGATTGGCTCCTCGCCCATTCATCACTTTATATTGCAGAGTTCTTTGTGAAATTTTGCCCGACCATCAGAAATAGCGTGTTGGCATCTCTTTTTTTGTCGATGAATAACTTAACCTTGCCAGTCTCATAACTGTCTAAAGTTGGACAATTATTCATGATTTCCCACCTAATACCATAAGACTCGAGATTCGTTTTGCGTTGATGGTTTATTTGTCAAACTGTAGTGTGATTCATATTTTTTAAATTTATATTATTTTCTTGATTTATATTTTAACCAGTCTGTATTGACCTACTTCGATTGTAAAATCATTTTATTGCAAAATACATTACTCGATCTGAATTACGCTATGAGGTACTCGATTGTTAGACCAGATGCTAACCCAACGGCTTATTTTAATTATGAGTATTCTTGTTCGTATTTGTATAAGCAATAAGCCAAAATGCTACTCGTTTCTATTGTATTCGTTTTAATCCAAAGAAATTCTTAAGAATCTTTATTACATCGTTATGGAACGAGGTCTAATATTTTTTTGAGAATTTGTTAAGGGCAAATTTACAATTGGTTCAGCTCGATGTATCAATATATTTTGACAATATTTTAGTTCCGGGAGGGAAGATTGTTTGACTAGATTTCGATCAAAAAAATATAAAACCACCAGAATCTGTACTTATGATAATACGTTTGACCTGTTAAGCGTCAGTTATATTGTCTTTTCTTTTTTAAAGTCTTCATCAGACAGTCAAAATTTCGTTTATATGGCAATAAAAATATAATATATGTTATGATGAAACTAGAAATGTGCGGTGAGTTGAATAATGTCGTAAATTTTTTTTAAATTACAATTTTGTACAAGTCACCTACGACATTTTATAAATGCGCGTGCGTTTAGTGTTGATATATGGGAACTACAATACTATTTATTATTGTTTAAATCGTTTAAAAAATGAAATCAAACTAGCAGAAGAGGATTTAAACTTAAAAAGGTTAATCCAACCAATAAAATATAAAATCTGATCTGGAAAAGCTATTTTATGGATAACTATGACACGGTTTGCGCTGCAGCTAAACGTGCAAAATCTTAACCAATTTAATCTTGCGTATTCTAAAAAATAGTCGACAGATTAATAATTCAACTGTTTTTGTTTGTAATAAATATATTTTTTTCCCGAATATATTAGAAATTAGTATTAAATCAATTCTTAATTATCAGTGAAATGAATTTTAATTTCGGACTTTTGAAATATAAAATTAATTTATATCATACATTTTTTACGTCATATTGTAAGGATAATATTTTATGGTGGTGTATTTAATGTTAGTTTTTTAATAATTTAAGTTATTTTATAACAAAAAAGTTTTTAAATGCATGCCACAACTGGCTATTCGCAAATTAGACATCAAACATTATTAATGTAAAATATAGAAATTTTAAATAGACTGAGTTTTTTTAAAAGCAGAGCATCTTTTGTATGCATTTAATAAAACAGTTTTGAATGCACAGCTCAAGTAACCTCGATTGTTATTTAGGCATATAAAGATTTATCGGACAAATACCATGACGAAAATATTAATATGGGTCTGATAGACGAGCAGTATAAAAATAAATATTAATTCATCACTACTCTTGGTGCACATGTGAATTATGCCTTATATAAGAAGTGCAGGTTGAATCGTCCTTCCAAAACTGTAATGTTTGAAACGTACTTTTAAAGCAGTTAACAAAAATGCTAAACTGCGTTCTAAAAAGAATTTATCTAATACCGACATACATAATCTTTACCATTCTTGTTCCTTTAAACCGAATTCTATTAGATTCTGAGCTTGGTAATAGTGAGCTTCTTATGCTGGGATAAAAAAAATCTAGTCAATTACTGATAAAGAACTCAAAATATATCGCAGTTAGAAATTTTATATCTCGCTCGAATCTTTATTAAGAATATATGATCTCTTTTAAACTACGCGAACGAGTTTCTCTAGCAATCAATTATTACCACGTCAATTATCGAGAAAATATATCTAAAAACTGATTTTACTACAAGTCAAACTTTCTCATACCAAAATCTAATCCCGCTGAATTCTCGTTAAAAAGTAACGAAATGAAATCAAAGCCTTTTCCCAGATACTACACAACTTCTCAATTAATAGGTATTATATATACTTTAATAAATGGCCAAAATAAAAATAAATGAGATTGTTGTTAAGCTAAGAGGTTTATATAATGAACTGCTGAAATTGAGTCAAAAGCAATTGCCTATTCACTTTTGATTATCCGGGAAATGCCCTATAATAATTATATAATCTGAAATAAATTGTGCCCTCAATATATTTATATTATAAATGGACAACACTCATCAAACATATCTACGTCTAGGCTTAAAGACAAAGAGATAGAGGTAATATTCATCTATTTGTTTTATTTATAATCGAAAAATAACACTATTTCCCAAATGCTTGTGATAAAATTTCTCAACTGCAATTTGCTCAAAAGGTTGCCTAATAGTGTACAATCTGTATTATTAGTGCCCTGACCATCAATCTAGACCTTGTTAAAAAACTACTAATACTATATTACAAACAAACAAAAATTTATTCATTTATTTTCTTGTTTTTTACCGGTATATCAAATTATGCATTGAGAATTAAAACTGAGTTCAAAAGCTAAATTGATATTATGGGCCATCAAAAAATTTTTTTTTTATCCCAACAATTAAGCATGGATACATTTGTAAAATATGTTCTTCGAAAAATTTAATCTTTGTTTGAATAATATCCGACATAAAAACATTAAAATATTTGAAGGACCTATCTTTAAAAAATTTATTTTTTTTATATATTTAAAGTAATAATGTATAATTTAATTTAATTAATACAAATAATATTTGAGAAAATCAACAGAGTTTATTATAATCTGTTCAGACGGGGCACGCTCGCGTATCTTGATGATATATTATAGATTTAATTATATGGAAAAACAATTAAATTAGGCAGTTGCTAATCATTAAATGAAGCGTTACCTATTACAATACTAAATATATTCCAGAAACAAATATATCTTAGCTGTTTTAAGTTAATCTTACTCAAACGATAAATAGATTATCTGAAATTATTAGATTATGTTGAGTCTATGAGTAAAGGAGAAATCTTTGAGCAGTCCTTGTAAGGGTGCTAAATTGATATTTCTGTTTGTCTTCAAGCTTCACGTTTCCCTTATTTTTCAGCTGGAAAAATTGCATATAAAACGGGAAGTTCGTATTTTAGATGCTGCTTAATTACGTGTGGTCTTCCTCCGATAGGAAGTATTTAAGCTTGAACTTTGGTTATAAAAAGTAGAAACATTGAAGTAATTGTATTGATTTTCAATCGAATATAGGAAAGCTTAATTTAAGATGTTATTTTTATGTTTTGCTGTGCGTGTAGTAGCTTGGCTCAATATCAGATTGTATAAATTTTTTTTTTTTAAGTTAAATAATTACCAAGCCTCAAGATCGAATACAACGCCAATATGAGAACATGTTTATTCGATTATGATTAAATATTATTAGTTAAGGGTATTTGTTGCTAATTTTTTAAAATTTAAATTTCTGACGTTTATGTTTTAAAATAACATTTTCAGACCCAACATCGCATTCTTAATAAAAGGTATATTATTTATATTTAGAAAGGCGAAAACATATATTTTATCGTTTACACCGGCATAGAACCCTCTGGAAATCTGCTGTAAAAAGATATTCAGAAACTGCCTAAGTCCCCGAGAACTTAAAAGAATAGAGCAACATTGAAAGAAATAAAGAAGAACCCTACTAACAAATGAAGTCACTCGTCGTAATATATATCAGACAGGACAAGGTTCAGTGCCAGATCAAGTGTGGGTCTATCCACTACTGATATGTGCCATGCAGTGATATGAAATTTCAGCAGGCTGGGCTAACGCATATTATAAATCCGTTCAATTTGATTAAAATAATTGCTGTAGTCTATCATTAAACATTCTAACTAAGAATTAGAAATCTTTTTTATACTAAAATTTTGATAAAATGCATTTTTTATACAGCTTAATGTAAATATCAATCATATATTTTACATGACATAACATTATTTCGTAAACTTTAATAATAATCACATTATTCATAATAAATCAATTATATGAAATTTTAAATATTGAAAAAGAATACTTGTAATTGGTTTTATCTCTACCATGCAAATTTAGATCAAATATTAAATACATAAATAGCATTTCTATCAACTACATAGGATCATGTTTGGTATATTTTGTAGTTTTTGACTAATGATTCTTTCTAGCACGGTAATATCTTTAGATAGATATATACCCGCAATACATTTCGGAAAATTTACAGATTTGTATCACATATTATTGTGGGCAATAAATATTAAATAATAGAAATGTAAAACAAAAATATAAGAACTGACTGAAAATTATTTTACGGGACAATTGAGAAAAGCGTATGTTTCTAGCCCGACACGTCCCCTCTTGTCCAAATCCTACCATTACAATAAATAGGGTTGTCGTGGGTTTAATCTTTATAGGGGAATAGATATACAACAAATCATGTTGAGAACACCATCTAAAGTTTGGCGTAACTTAGGTTCGGTTAATTTCCTGTGAAACGGAATTTTCTACCGCGCTATGACAAACCATTCATTGGAAAAACCCCAAACTATATTTATTGATAAAGTAATTGAAACAGAGAATTAATATATCAATTAAATCATAGTATAGGCCAATCCGATTAAAAAATTACGATAAAGCAAACCTGAAAAGGAAAAGAAATTCCCATCTACAAAAATATCAAACAACAGAAAATATAAAATGTCAGTTGCAGTCAAAATAACACATGAATAGTAAAGAATAAATATAATTTAAAAAATTTTTGAAAAATTAATATTTTTTATGAGCAATAAAATGGATTTAAGAAGATTAATAAAATCTAGTTATCTGCTTTTGAAAAAAAACAAAACCTGTCTTCAATCCTTAAATATTAATGTTTTATATATCCGGTCGGGGATAAACGACTCCCACTTTTTATATGTCTAGCAGAAAGTAAGGCGAAAAGTAAATCGCAATCGATTTCAATATATGAAAGTTTTCTGAATCTCTTTGAAGCATAAAAATGCACAAATAATTTTATCCCCTTATGTTGTTTACAGAAGCAAAATTACTGCTTATATCAAAATAAAAAATATATTATTTAAATTCCATAATAATATAGAAATATAGATTTATGGATAATACTAATCAGAATATCAGCGGGAAAATGCAGATCGGCCAGTTAAGATTAAACACATACCATAATATAATGGCTTCCCGAGCAGTTATTTTTTTATTACTCAAGATCTACTGAATCCGAAATTATACATCATAATAATCCTGATGTATTTTTCAACAGTTTAGAGTATCGAAGAGAGCCATACTACCAAAAACTTTAAGTCTATCAATTCAAAAAATTCAATAAAAAATATATGAGGAATTCCAATCAAATCCCCTACAATTAACAGATTTAAATGGTGGAAGAAATAATAGAAGGTCACCAATTTTTTTGCCGCGAAATATTTTGCAAACACATCCATAAACATAATTATTACATACAAATATTGAATTCTATAACTTTCTTCTTTTTGTATTTGTAAAATTAAATCAATCTAAATGTTTATCATTTTGATTGGCCGTAAGAAAGCTAATGCTGTCATTTTACAAATTTTTGTCGGTTAATATTCTGTTACTTTCTCAATTATTCATACAGTTTCATTCCTTTATCTTCCGGTTCACGTTATGCGAGTATTAAAATAAGATATTATCCAATTTATTAATTATTTTTTTAGGTCGAAGTATTGATTGTAGCCATCTCATATTTTTAAACAATTGAAATGTGAGGTTAAGACAGTGTTAGGCAAACTTTTTCAGGCAAAGAGCCAAATATGAACATCCCAACAATTTAAAAAAAATTGGGAGCAAAATCTGTAAGTCAGGTTGTATGTTGTTTTTTTAAGCATGATTCCGTTTGGAAAAAGATCGTTCGTATATATGTCGAACCGAAAAGGGGAAAACAGCAAACGCGAGTCAAATCTGCTTAGTAACTACTTTTATTACACGAAATAAAATTAAATTTTTTATTCAATAAATGTTAATGCGAACAATATGCTTGCGTCTCCTGTGAAAGTTTGAGTAAGTCAGGCTTATATGTTGTTGTTTTTAATTTTAAGCATGATTCAAAATTCTCATCAATGAGACGATTTCTCAATTTACTCTTAATAATATTCATGCTTGAAAACGATTGTTCACATATATATGTAGAACCGAAAAAGGAAAGAATAGAAAACGCGAGCTTCTTTAGCTGATCGTAGGAGTTTGGGATACTATTCCAAGCATTGAAAATGATCATATCATTTTTCTCCAGGTCATTCAAAGCTGACCACTTATATTGTTAACTAAGATCCCATTTTTTCTTTTCCAATATTTCCAATTCAACACAAAGACGTTCGAGCTTAGAGCGCCATATCTCCCTGTTTTTTAAATCTAGCAATTGTATTTCAAAGCTACCAATGTCAATGTCAAACGGAGAAAATTTGAACACGGCTATTGTAGTATCAAGAGGATTTTTGACAAATGCTAAAGTTGCTCTGCTGTTTTTTTAAATGACCGAATCCTGTTGAGAAATGCTTGCTTCATATGTAAAATTATTATTTTAAAATGGTGTTTATCAATAGAGGAATTATTTTGTTGCCGATGCTTCAGCAGGCTCAGAAAGTGAAACAATGTTTCCCTTTCAAAATCGTGATAAAAATATATAATTTGTTTTCGAATGTTATTACTTCTTCTAACATCGAAAAAATGAAGTTTCCTTTCCTTTGTAGTTTACGATTAAGCTGATTTAGATGAGACGTAAAGTCTACCATGAAATAAAAGTTTTGGATTCACTGTTCGTCGTTTAGTTCTGGATAGTGAACGCCCTTCTCAAGGAGAAATGCTTCAATTTCTGGAAAAAGTGTCGCGAAACGTTTTAAAACGTTTCCTCTTAAAAACCAACGTACCTTGTTATGAAGCAGAAGATCAGCGTACGCAATCTCTATTTCCAATAAAAATTCTTTGAATTGGCGATGATTAAGAGCTTTAGCTAAAATGGAGTTGACAATGGTAATCACTAATTCCATAACTTTATAAA
>SGJC01000782.1:0-12140 GCA_009887335.1 Henneguya salminicola
CAATGTTTTATCTTTCCGATCTTTTTATGTATTAACTCTATTTCCAAATGCACTAACCGCATCGCCATATTAATTGTTTCTCTGATCCATTCCGATCTTTTTTAGTTTAAATATCTTGTTATTCTAATTTAAGTGTATTCTAGAAATTATTAAATCCACCTTAAATATGGCAATAATAAGATTACAATCAAGTCCCCATAAGAGAATCTTTCAAGTTTTTTGTAAAATAATAGAATACAAAGGCTTTAATCTTGAAATGAGCTCTTGAATCCAACTTTTTATAAATTTTTATTCCTTCAAACTCTATATCAGGGATTCTCATCTGATAAGAATTATAGGTGTATTTGAGATTGCTAAACAATTCGCAAATTCGAGAAAAATTTAAATAATACAAAAGTACGATTTTGTGTTTCATTTATTATATCGTCAATCAATTATATATCCAAAAACTTGAATTTAGAATTATATGAAAAATCACTAAATGGAATCTTTGGCAATACATTTCATTGGCCAAATCTGAGCTGGGAGTTTATAATTGTGTTCCTATTTATAAACCTTGATCAAAAATATCATTAATATTTCGAGAACTGCTTTTAAATTTAACTACCCGCAGGTAAATGCTCAAAAACTATGTTCCATGGAAATAAGTCAAAAGTTTGTAAAATTATAATGGCGTATAATTAATGCAATATTGGTCCCTTGGCCAGTAACCATTAACTGTTTATAATTTTACAAGAACGACAGGTAATTCTTGCACATCAAGATTGGAATCAAAAAAACTAATTTCGTTATCATAAAAATTCAATGCTCCTCTAGTCCTCTATACATCTAGTTAATTTATATGGACAGAGAATTGTATAGAGGGGTGAAGGATTGGGTTTCTTATTAATGTTACAGAATACTACGAGAACTTTTATCTTTATATTACTACAGTAGTGTAGTTATTCAGTACCGATTTAGCATACTAGGTGATTTTAAAATGAAGCGGGAGCATTTCAGCTGCAGTGCGCTGTTTGCGGTTCGGTATTTAGCTAATATGCTTTCGCCAGACAAAGATAAAGAATAACTGCAGTTGGTAAAGGTTCATTGCTATTATACCAATACCTTCATTTCTGCTTTATTATATTAAATATTGTTGGTTCTTTGCATCTAAATTGGGTTGGCCATAGTTATAGTTATTTTAATATTATTACATGGAAATTTTTTGTAAAATTTATCTTATAATTTGTCATTTTAACTGTAAGTGTAAAAAAAAATATTATTCGCAAATCGTCTATTATTTTTGGACAGTAAAAATTAGCCGATCCATTGTTGCTTTTTTTTACCAGAAAATAATTATAGAAACACTAATCCGGCTTTCTTATGATAATTCGCTCAAAATGCTTTCGGTAGAGATAATGCGATGATACGAGATCATTTTTTGAATTATTTTATCGGAATTGTAATGAAAAGGAATTCATTATTGCCGCATACCATTGTAGATGCGCATAGGCAACTATTGAGGATATCTTTAGTGTGTGTTATTAATTCATACCTCTTAAATGTGTCAGAAAATTAAAAAAAATTGCCTACTTGATTTATCTTGGTACAAGCGTTATTATTTATTCATTAGAAATGAAATTACAAAATAATTCATAAAATAACAAATAATCTGGATGTGTCTCTTCACCAATCAAATATGAATGATGGAAAAAGCCATTCACCTTTTTTTATACTATTTTTCAACTGAGCTAAAAATATTATGTAGAATAATTTATATTCTCGTAACAACGTGTGGTTGATAAACTAGCCACCTTTAATTGCCGAAATACTTTCTATAAGGCAACAAGAATATCGTTCTAACAGAAATTTTTCTTATGCTAGATATTTTACCACAATTAATCTAATGTCTATAAAATTAAATTTTGTGTCAAACAAATGTGATCATATAAAGGAAGAATATGAGGCATATATTTATTTAAATCTAATTACGTGATAAAAAAATTGCTGATAAGATCATTATGAAATTTAAAAGAGAAAACGTCGACTTAAAAAAATCCTGTAATGTATAATTGTTCGAACAAAAATTAATTGCGTTCGGATTTTATTTAAATTATGCAAAATACACTCAGTTGTCTACTTACGACTAACAAAATCAATTAAAATTTATTTTTTATCAGGTAGACGCTACAGACGTAAACAAGATGATTCATAATTGTGAATCATGTGCTGTCAGTCCCCCATTATGCGCTTTTGAAGGCGGTGATAGGTCACTCGCGACTTAAATTTGAAGTTTTGCTCTCTGTTGATATCTTATTTGGGATTTTTCTCTCTGCAAATTCGTATTAAAAGGGATAAAATCTAGACAAAGACAATACACCAAAGATGAAAAATAAAATAATAAAACATTAAGAGATCGAGAAGTATTTCAAACTCATCAAGGGAATTTAAATTACCCCATTCGATCATTTCAACTATAATATAGGACAAACAACGAATTCTTGCAGCAATAAAACAATCGGTGAGTGAAATTGACGATCATTACGAAAAAAAACGAAAAGGCCTCATACATGATATGGAAAAGGTTTAAAGATTTGGATGGAGGATTTTTTAGTGAAGACTATTCCACTAACTTTCATGACTATCCCAACTAAAGCACGCAATCTTTTCTAAGATTTGAAGTAGAAAGGAGGTGACAATTTTAACAAAAATTTCAATGCAAGTTCCGGCTGGTTTGAAAGTTTTAAAAAAATGTGAAAACTATCATTGATTGAAGATTTGTGGTGGAGCAGCAAGTGCTGATTTGAAAGCTGCTAAACTATTTAAAGAAAAATTTGATTCTATGCTTAAAGAACAGAATTATTGGCCGGAGAAAATTTTTAACGTGGATGAAACCAACATGTAATGGTAAAAAATGCCCGATAGAACACACATTCAAAAAGAAGTTAAGAGCCTGCACGGGTTTAAAGCATTTATTTATCTTGTAACCCTTTTATAGGGTGGATATGTTTCTGGTAATAAATTAAAGCCATCTTGATTTATCATTCTAAAAATTTAAGAGCTTTCAAGGAAATCAATAATGCTACATTACCGCTACCTTATCGTTGGTATAAAAAAGGCTTGAATGACACAATACATTTTTCAAGGCTCGTTTAAAAACTATTTCATCCCTGAAATAAAGAAATATTGTGACGAAAACTACATAACTTTCAAAATTTTATTAATTCTTGGCAAAGCTTCAGGCCATCATCAATGCTTAGATGAGTAGATCCAAACATTAATGTGACTTATTTACCTTCTAACACGACAAGTATTTTACAGCCAATGGATAAGGTAGCATCGCTAACTTTAAAGTTTATTATTTAAGAATCACTTTTGCCCAGGAAATCGAAAGAACTCGGAAAGATCAAACACTGAAAGAATTTTTTTTAAATTATAACATTTTTAATGCAATAAACCCTATAAAGAAGGGATAGACAAACTAACGACTAAAGGTATGAATGGAATATCGAAAAAAACTTCTGAAAAGATAAGGAAAATAATAATTTCGAATCAGAAGACAAAATAGACGCGGTAGCCAATATTATTTTACGATTTTCTCAAAAACTAAATTTTGAAATCGACAAGGAAGATATAAATTAACATTTCGAAGATGATTTTGATGATTTCACAAATCAAGATTTGATTGTGATCAAAGAACAACGAGTTTTAGAAAAAAATTTAATAAAACTTAAAGATCTTTTATCAATCTGAAATAGACTCCAAAAAATTTGCACTAATAAAAGAAATGGCTGCAGCTTTAAGCCAAATTAATGATGCAATTCAAAATTTTTAAGATATTGACTAAGACACCGAAAGATCTACCAAAGTATACCGCCTCAGTAAGCAAGCACTTGCCTGTAATAAGGGAAAAAAGAAACATACCCGGACAGGTTTATAAAAAAATAATGACTGCACTCGATGATATATTTCAAGAGTCAGCCCTGGATATTGATTAATAGCGAAGAAATGAAAATACATTAAAATAATTCTTATATGTAACCAATATAAATATAAGATTTTTACTCACATGTGTACTTACATGTCATTTTGTTTGTTCTACTTAAGATCATTTTAACGTATAGCCGATGTCGTAGAATGGAACCCCGTCAGAAGTTGAGAACTGACTGTACTTTATTTTAGGTTAATTACGGAATTTTGGCCTTGATTTAATTTTATGAATTAAACTAAATTTAGTCCTATTTTATTTTACTGCTTGTTTAACACCCCGTATTATGGAATAAAATTTTTGTTAAAAACTATATAAATCAATATTTTATAATTAAGCAGATAGAGTTTATAATTATATCAAATTGAATTGCTAATTTAGAAAATGTATTCTTAGCACTTCAATTTATAAAAAATTTAAAAGCAAGTTACCAATTCATGCCTGAATGTTTGAAAATTTGGCGCCCCTTATGTATTATTCCTTGTTCAAAGCTAAGTTTAAACCGCCACACATGCAATATCAAATACATTCGAGTAAATACTAATAAATAGATGGGCAAAAAAACTAAGTTCTTCCAACATTAGAAGTTCACAAACTTACAGTACATGTCCTCGATCAATGCTGACCGACATCTTTCCATTTACAGCGCAATATCTTAACTATGATGTTATTCAAAGACATTTAGGTGGCAAAAACTAATTTAAGTTATTCATTGATTTGTAATATTTCTAGATTTGATGCCTTCTCATTTGAGAAACACAGCCCTAAATAGTTTCAGTTGCTGCAATGAACTAAAATTTGTATTAAAAAGGAGTAACAACAGAATATAAAATTGGTTGTTTAAACTAAATGTTCAAATTCACCTATAGTTAGTAATCATAATCGATCGTATGGATCAGTAATTTATTAACTGCGCTTTACCACTATGTTAGGAAAATATTATTAAACTCCTCCCTCAAGAATTTTACACTAAATAAAAGTATTTTTAAATCATGGATAAAAAATATTTGATTATTAAAATTTTTTGGTGCAATAAAACATACGAAAAGAGAATATTCATAAAACTACCGAATTTAAGAAAAAAAATTTAAAAGCACAAATAATAAAATGATCTTTAGTGCGTATCCTGCAATATACGTTTGAGATTTAAAAAAGAAAGATTTGATTTGAAAATAATAAATTGTGAATTTCAAAAATTTTTAAATTTTTTACATTAGTTTTGACAAATATAATTTCTGAGATATAAGAACATAAAATCTTAATGTAAACAGAAAAAGTTTTCTCATATACACTTTAAATAAAACATAAAAGGGTCAATAGAAAGATGCTTGGGAATGATTGACTGGAAGCCTCACATGGTATGAATAAAACGCATTCCTTTTAAAATGTAATTCTAATTTAAAAAAATTGATATTACAAAATATTTTAATAATTATAAGTGAACATGTAATACTTTCTTTGCTTTAGGGACTAGTCGTCGCTTAGGCTTCAGACCTACCGGTATATTTTTTTTGCATCTGCGGGATGAAAATTAGATTTCAATCGAATTCTTACGCCACCTTATTGTAATAAAATGAAATCTTTGAAGAATGCACAACAATCACAGTTAAGTGTCAACAAATTTTCTTTCGTAGGGAATATGATTTTGATATGGAGAAAAATAATTTTGCTTTTATTCTTAAAAACTATAAAAATCATTTGCCAAAAATTTCTCGATTTTTTAGTTGTACGATTTACCAGGAATTATAATTATTATTATTTAATTTTAATTATTTATTGGGAAAATTTCTTTGTCTTATCGTTATTACGGATAGGCTTTGGTTCATAGATTTTATGTAATTTCATGTAGAATATTTAATTCATTTATTTAATTGCAATAATTAATAATAATTTTGCCGTTGTTCATTTTAATTAAACATATATCACTGAATCGACCCATTAGATGTCCTTCATTTTGCTTATTTTTATCTTTATAAATTTTATTTTTGACTTCATAAACATTGTTTTTCTGGAATATTTTGTTAAATAAACTTTTGAACCAATTTTAATTTTCTATTTACTAATGGTCTTTAAAATAAGAGCAAAATAAATAAGCTTCTTCACTCCATTTCTCAATTAAAGTGATCGATGTTTTTTTTTTATTTCTTACTATTTTTTAGTTGAATTGACGAATATCCTTTAATTTTTTGCATCAAATATTTTTTATTGCCAGAAAACTGTTTAGAAATTTTTTCCTATAATTCTTAGTGTAGAACCAGCACGTAATGCATATAATTTCCTTCTCACTTAAAAATCTTTTGAAGCCTTGCTAATTGCTATAGCTGCATCAGACACTAGCATATTTGTGCAACGTTTTTTTTTAAATATCAATTACATTTTTCTTTTATTGCGCGAAAAATATTTCGCAGAAGAAATTGCAAAAAAAAACAGCATGAAATTGTTTACATACATCTGGGTTAGGCAATAGTATTGCTGCAACCCTGGTCATATTGTGTTTAAGTACATCAAGCATGTATATGATTCGTATTTAAATAATTTCTTTGTTTCAATTTACAAAAAAAGCAAAAAACAAAAGCAATCTTATTTTAGCTTATCTCGTATTTTAAAACGAAAGCTATTATTTCATTTTCTGACTGATTTAAATTTTACTGTAATTTAATTGCAAATTCTCCATTGGGAAAAGTTGATCTTAGAACCGACAAAAAATTGTTAAATTGCATTTTTGACTGTATTATGATATTTTCTTACATTAATAATTGTTGTAACATTTTTATTGATTTTATACGAGAATCATATTCAAATATATTTAAAAAATTTTCCATTGTGTTGGAAATAGGTTCAGCATTGATTTTAAAACCATAATATTTTGATCATATCCTGTTGATGAACGATAAAAAGGGGCATATTGTTTTTTTTGAATAATACTCAAATCGTAACACAACATAACATTCCCTAAAGTTTAATTTTACTTTATTGCATCTTGATTCAACTTTCTGATATTGCTAACATTGAGAATATTTTATGAATTTCTTCCAGACATTTTCATGTTCTAAACCTGTGTATACACTAGAATTAATAACAAAGTTGCCACCCCATTTCAACCAATATATTTTTTCATTTTCATCTCACATAATTTATTCTCTTTTTCGAAATCAGAATTATATTCAGCGATAGGCGCAACCTGTCATATTAATATATATGGTAATTTAATGAAAATAATATGTCAATAAATAATAATGTTATATATATACAACCACACACCTGAGCGAATTCATGGCTACGAAAAATATCAATTTTACAATTCAGCCAGTGTGCATAGTTGGTTTGTTCAAATTATTATATATATATGTGGCAATAATCTGATATATTTTAATCTTATTAATTCTCGAGAGTCAAAAAATAATTTTTACATTTTAAACTTGAAATTGCAATCAATAAATTAAAAATTATCAATTGCATTTTTGCAATGATTAAACAAAATAAGTTTTAAAAGACCCATTAATTCTTTTTGAACCATCAGGAAAAATTTTTTAAATCAAAGAAAAACTATATATTATTAGAATGTATTTTTTTATATTTCTCTTAATAACATGCCCTGTTAGTATTACAATTGATCAAACGTTAAAAATTATATTTATTAAGATTAAATAAACGTCATAAAGGCCCTGTTAAAACTTGAGAGATCCCATAATAATTTAAGAATTTCTATTATCGAATTAAAAAGAAATTTATGATGTGCCTGTAATTCTTTTAGTAAAGCAAACATATTTTTAAAAAAAGAGTTTGTCTTCGTTCGTCTATTCTTGCATAAACCTTCTTAAACATATTGTTTGGTTTTGTTGAAATATTATTTTTTTATTTGTCATATTTTATAATTTTTATTAAAAAATGAATAACTTTGAAGTACAATATTTCTAAATTGTAAAAAAAAAATAGTTTAGAGGCATGTCATACTCGAATAGCTTTGCATGGCTCCGGCAACATATATAATATGTATATTATAAAAATAGAACATATTTTTTAACCTTTAATCTAGAAAACTAGATTTAAATAGGTTAACCTTTTAAGTTTAAAAATCCATATAAACAATTTTCATTTTTGTTCGCCAAATGGCTGTTCTAATTAATCACAAAGTAAGACTATATTCTTTTTCTTTATAATTTTTCGAATGCATAATGCATATAAATAATAATAATTTTATATGTGATAAAATAATTATTTGAATCTAAAGGATCGAATAGTCAACACATTCATCTTGAATTACACTAACAAAATTTTTAGTTCCGAAAAAAGCTATTAATATTAATAAAACGTAAAAAAAACTTTCAATAACGCAGATGAGGTGTGTAATTTGTATCTTCATATCCTTACCACTAAAAGAGGAGGGCAAATTAACATTTAATATATATAGTGAATGCTATTTTTTCTAAACTAAATATAATTAACAGGATTTTACATTAATTTAAAATACATAATTTTTTGTTAACGAATGAATTGAAACTTGTATCAATACATTAAGTTCCGTCGTTAAATTGGCTTCGCAATTACAGTTATGGCTCGATTTTCCGACCTTCAATTGCCCCATTAATATGAAGAGCGAGTTTCACACATAATATTTATGAAACCTTATTATGAACCTAATAGGTGTATTAATTGAATAGAGAGAACGCTTTACATAATATGAAATTTTTAAATATCGTCAGTAAAAGCGCACGCTTGATGACAAGAGATCGAGGTGACATAATATCTGTATTTAAATGACATCTATTTTATTCTTTTTATATGTTCTTGACACAAGGAATAATTACGAGCTTTGCAAAATTAATTTGCGACGTTGGGTATGAATTCCCGACCAGTAAAAATAATTTAAAGATCAATATATCTCCGGGTTGAAGAAAATTTTATATTTAAAAGTGTTCTAAATTGTAGCGAGACTAAACGTATCTACGCTTAGGCCTACATACCTTTTTTGTTTTATAATTTAAATAACGAACAAAGAAAAACGAAGCTAGTCGTCTTATCTCAGTCGTATTCCTACATTTGCTTTAGAAATGCTGGATAGCGTGTATAAATTTCAAAAAATATGATTCGATTGATTTAACAGTTAAGAGTAAGGAGGAGGATATTTTATTCGAGCGTCTTTTGCAGCCAAAAAAAATGTACAACATAATTGAGAAGTCAATATGAGCATTATTTATCATTTTTACGGAATTAGTTTGAAGATTGACATTATTTTTCTAGAAAAATTCGACCATATCATTATCTTTGACCGGTCTGTTTTATAATTTATAAAAAAAATCTCTTATTATTATAGAAACAAGACATGGTAGATATGTATACAAAACATATTAGGCATATACGTACTTGAACGACAATTTAGCTGTAAAAAGAGCGACTACGACCAAAAATAACGTTATTTGTGAAAGAATACTGCGTAAAAATTATAAGTGAAACAATCCAAAGTGAAAATAAGATATTTGAAAAATTGTAAAAAACTGAGTGAGCAAATTATAAAAGACATATTATGCTACGTTCAGGCAATCTAATATATTAACTTGAGCTAAGTTTGATAATTATGTTTAAAAAAATATTGGCACTAAAATCAGAAAAAAAGACAAAGATTTGTATAAACAGTTTAAAGGAATTCAAAATTTTTGATTCAGATTCATCGAATCTATATTTCTAGCGATATTGAATCATTTCGTTAAAAATATTAGCCAAATGTCGTATGTCTATGCGTAAACGAACAGCTTGCAAATGAACTTGTAAGGCTAAAATATTATGACTTATAAGCATACACAAATGAAGTTTATTAATTTATACAAACGTGTAACATGCATAACCAACCGTATATCTCAAAAGAGTCAAAATATCCACAAAAAGGCGCATTTATAAAATGTTCTTACTGTACTAATACTAAACACTATAAAATTATGGCTGTAATCAACCTGATATCTCCTGGATTGCTCTATTCCGTAAAAATACAACATGAATTAAATTTAAAAAATATGATATTATAATATATTTCAGATAATAAAGTACAAAAAAATAAACAATAATATACATACAAAGTAAATTACAAAAAAAAATTTTTATATTTCCTGGAAAAGTCTTTAAGGTTACTTTAATCTACAAGAATTATATTGAAACAATCGAATGTAAGGTTTGTTTCTCACTTTAGAGCTTAAGCAAATAAATAGAGGTGTTTGGTATTTTAGTGTTTTATCCTCAGCTGGCCCTCAATAATGCTAAATAAAAGGTAGGATACTGGCAGGTCATAACATTATGTATAAAATGGAAATATTCGATTAAATTTATATAAAAAGTAAAAGCGGGTTTTCTAATAAATTGTAGATCTCGATCAGCATGTATTCTTTTAATTTCATTTAAATAATTTATTTTAAAAGGTCTCTATCTACCTCAAACGCTCGTTTTTAAAAGATCTGATTTTAGAATTGAGATGGTAAATATATTTGCTTCAACAGATGCTTTTAAATCGAACGAGGAGAAGTCCTAGATAGATATTAACCTGAGTCTTTTAATTTTACATAGGCTCAAGATATCAATATTTTTAACGAATCTAATTTATTATATATTTTTTATATGATATTAAAATATTTTTGAAAAAAAAAAAAGCAGGAAAAATCTGTTATTTCTTTTTTAAGAAAATTTTTAATAATTGCATTTGACATGTTTTGCATAAAACTGTTGAATATAAAAACGGAATAAGGTATGCTAGCACATTTGATAAACATAGATTCTCGAGAGATCAATTAAGTCAAGCAATTACCTGCTATGCTATTCTTCATGTGATGTAGCACTGTACGATGATTAGTTCCCCTTTTAAGGAAATCATGAAATTTTTTTGCGCTAGAACCAAAGGAATTTAAGGTTTATTTTAGGCAGAATTGAGGAGAAGCAGGTATTCTGTCGCTAAGAAATCTTGTCGTATCTGCGCTATTACGCCTTAAATAAATGGTGTAAAATCATTAAATAAAGTATTTTAATTTATTTCAAAACCCTGTAGTTTGCAATTTTATTAAAATATTCCTTTAGCTAAATATAAAATTGATTTGTCTTGCAGCGGAATACCTGTTAACCTTTTTTGTAAGGTTTCTTAAAAAATCGATTTAAAAATAATATTTTTCATTACTCCCGTTTATATCGCCTACAGTTAAGAAAACCAAGCGTAATTTCATACGCACACCTACTCTATTTAAATGCATTTTACCACATTGACCAGAATTTAAAAAAATATATTTGCGAGAGATTTATAAAAGCCTCAAAAAAGTTATTTTCTTTACATATTCTTTTATTTTTATCTCATATCATAAAATTATTTATATTTAATACATCATTGATTTGTTGGAATACCCATCTCTAGGGACAAAAAATACATTAAAATATTTTTTTGCCAATATGATAAACATTCGGAATAAAAAAAAAATATATTCCTCAAGGTTATATGAAAATTATATGTTCAATAAAAATAACGGTGCGAATAAATATTTTGATCTAAGTCTGACATAATAAAAAGGTAATTTTCAAGATATTCAACTCAAAATATGAAATGCGTGTTACAAAATGAAACATATTAGTTTTATGCCTTTTAAATTATAAACGGGCACCATATAGGGGATTTCTTACTCGGAATACATCAGATTAGAGCATAAAAAGGGTTAAAATTTGACATATAATTGATTTAATTTTTTAAGATGAAATATATTGACTCGAGTATCAATTAAAATATTACATTACTTATTATTATTTGCTTTAGCTAAAATGTATGTAAGACAATATATTCCTCGATAAATTCAAACTTTATTCAAAAAAAAAACAAAGTAAATAGGAAAAAGCATTGGAGGTAGCCTGGAAGACTAATTCTCGGATCTTGACACTCCACATCTCTTTTACGAATTGTGTATCCTCGATGAACTAATTCATTTTAAGTTATTTCGAATATCTTTTCACCTAACTTATTCGTCGGTAAATATCGCTTTACAATATTCTGAAATCTAATTTTTTAGTTTTTTCGACATTTCTGATAAAAAATTAACCTTATATCCTTGTCATAACCCAGTAGTCGACAAAGTGCGGCTCCGCAACCGAATGTGGCTCTTTGGCTTCTTAAGTGCAGCTCTTGCAAAAATATCCACGGAAGGAGCAATGCTTT
>SGJC01000783.1:0-11504 GCA_009887335.1 Henneguya salminicola
TTGGCGCTATAAACAAAAATTCGATAAATTTCAATTCAAATATTTAATTAATGCTCGATGTTATGGAGGCAAAAAAAAACTAAGGTGTATTGCAAAACATAACCAAATATGAATAATAGAGAACATTAATAAAGGTAAGTGTGGACGTTTTTAATCCAAAAATATAATGTTGGAAAAACACAATTTTTGAACATCAAAATAATCGGGGAAAATAACATATAAAATTGCATTAAGATTTCATCGCAACGAGTGAAGGATCAGAAAAAAAATATCTCAAAAATGATTCAAACGAGAACGCGTGAATTTCAATAAGAATGCTACAGATGCAATTTTTGTCAAATGAGTGAATTAAAGCAGAATTAGCTAAGAATAACGAACAAAATAAGCATCTTTTATAAATGTAAAACGAGGAAGTCTATGATTGGTTAAATTGTGATGAAAATGAGGCTGGAAGAAAAATCTAAGAGATGAGGAAATTATGCGGTCCATATTAGACGTGAATGCAATCAAAAAATAGTAGAGATAAGAATGAAGTTATTATCAAAATAAAAGTACTGTCTTTATGTTTCTGATTTTATAAAATATTTTAAACAAATAAAATGAATAAAAAAACATGATTCAACTTTTTTTAAAAATCGCAAAATTATGCGTGGTTTTTCGCCATATAAAAAGCCGGTTTCATCAAAAATCAACACATGATTATTTCAGAATAGTTTTCAATTGTATGAGACTATATAAGCATTTATAATTTAATTAAATTTATATTTTAGTAAAAATTATTCTTATAATATTTACCTGTTTTCCTCATCTCGATTATTAAGATAATCTTTATCCTCATCTAATCCATATAATTGATGTACTATATCCATTTAAATGATCGATTTCGCTAACTGAACGTTTTAATTATGATGAATATTGGCGTAATGGGCCATATACTTCGGCAGCTAAAATATCGCAAATTTTGCAAAGAAATATTTTCACAGAATGAAGAAGAGAATTTCAATATAAAAATAGCTAAAATTTTTTAAAATTTTACAATCGAATATATTTTGGAATATGAAATTTGCATTAATTATTGTAATCCCTTTAAAATAATTTTACATTTAATTTTAATATACTCAAACTTTTATTTTGGTTTTTCGCCCCAAAAGTTTCTTTATGTTAATGAATTTCAATATATAAAATAAGGAATATAAAAAAAAAGGACAAAGAGAACATTGGAAAATCATAAAGAAATTTAACTAAAACGCTATTAACATTTAAGGCAAAGAATTGCACCGTATTCATTAAAAACGATAATAATAAAGCTAAGACTATACCAATATTTAACCTAACATTTTTTACGCTGCAATTAACATTATTTAAATTATTTAGAAAATGGTGATGTGTTAGATTCTTAAGATGCTAATGGAATAGATTTCCTGACTAGAAATAAGTTAATACCCAAAGAATCTAATTACGCCTGTGCGAGTCCCAATCAACTGTTTGTGAAAAATTAAAATAAAAAGATTATCAAATAAAAAATTCGCATTTTGAAAAAAAAAGGATCCATATTAATTAAAATAATCTGAAAAACGAACGTTCTAGCATGATTCTATTGCTATTTTCGCAATTATTAATTTTGAAAAAGAGATGAAAAAAAAAGTATTGAAATTCGTTTAAAATATTTAGAATTACAAAAAAATGTATTTTTTACAACTGAGAAAAATAGAGATTTTATCAGATCCATGAGATTTATACCTCGATTCCTTTCACAACTCGATTTTTTAACATATTCATTTGTGTTTTATGGATGAGTAAAAATAATTTAATTAAAAATCAAGATTTCTTACTGCTATTATTATTAATTGAATTGAAAACGCGGAACCCTAGACAAATAAAAATACAAAAATCTCTAGCTTGTAAATTTAAGTTAATATGATAGTTATAATTAATTTAATAGATATAGTTAATTTTTATAAATATTTGGAAAAAACTAACGAAATTATTTTTCATAATTTCAGAAGAAAAAAGAAAAAGAAATTTTATCAATTTGCCAATTTTTTTAGTCTCGCACTTCTTATGGATAAGGTGGTTTTCAACAAAAGATGAAATAATTATTAAATATAGAAAAATATAATTATTCTACTCATTTGAATATAATTAATTTATTTCATTAATTAGCAAATTTTTCAACTTTTTTTTACACGTACTTAAAAAATATTTCGTTCAGTTTGTTGAAAATTGTCGATCAATGATTATGTAGCCAATTAAACTACTCTAAATTATCTGTTGATCATAATAATTTCATCTGATAAAATTATTACAATATACTATATTCTAAACGAATCGCTTAGCACGAGAAAAATAGTAGGATGTGCTATGTATTAACAAAATGACGTTCTGTGCTTGCCTTTATAGCGTTTCACATTCAATTACGTAAATAAATTATATTTTAAAATAATACTAATTGGCTCATATCAATTACTAATAAATATTATTAAATATAGAGTCATTTAAGTTATCGTATCATGGAATTGATGAATTACAATTTATTTGTCATGAAGATTTTTCTCATTTTGAACGTTAATATACCCAGAAATTCTTTAAACGGCACCCTATAAAATACACCAAAAAACCACAAACACTAAAAAAAAAACTTAAAATTGGCTAAATAACCTAAGTATAGTGAGCACGCATTTATTTATTCAAAAAATATTTATTAAAAACAAAAAGAAATTAAAAGTAGTTTTGAAATTTTTTCTTAAAGTCAAAAAAGATTATGGAAAAGGCGGAGATAAGAAAGAATCGTAACTTGGAAATGATTGGCGACGATAACGAATATTATTTAACAACTTTAAGTTTTAGGTGTTTCCAGGTGGTTCGCTTTTAACACATGATGAAAGAAAGAGAATAATAGAAGCCATTCAACAGGAAAGAAGAAAATCGTGTGGCATACAATAAATAAAACTGATTAAGATTCACGTCAAATTCATGTAAAAAACGAATTAAAATTTCGAAGGGTAGATTGCCGAGTTTTTTTATATATTTTTTGGTATTCTTACTCACGACACTGATCCTAACTTTATAGAAATGAATTAATGAATATTTAAAAAACAATGGTATATTTTGTATTTTATTTTTAAATCAAGTTGATATTTAAAAAAGGTTTTTTTTGCGAAATTGATTGGAAACCCCATTTAGTAGCTTTGTTTTATGGCAAAAACAAGGATTTATATTTCTTCATTTGCAAATTTATTATTCCATATGCTTCATGGAAAAGATAAAAAAATATTATCAAATGGCAAATCTAGTATAAATATAAATATATGCGTTTTTACCTTAGAGTGTACCGAAGAAAAAAAAATCACGTGTCCGAAAAACGATATTTTTTTTTTATTAAGTTGGAACGATTCAGTATAATTTCCCGCCATTTTTACATACAAAATAGGAAAACTATATTTACGAAATCTTACGAATATTCCGAACATGTGCAATTTGAGAAAATGTCCATAACGAACGTGGAAATTTTCTAACATATTTGCAATCATCCATCGGAAATAATAATTTTGAATTTAAATTTTCATATCATTGCCATATTTTTGTATTAAAAAATTTGAAATACCTAAAGCTGAAACTGAGGCTATGAATTTCAAAGCTATCTTCTTGATATTTTTTATATTCTTGTTTGATAGGTGCCAAGAGAACATCTTTATTTAAGCAGATATAACTTTTAGGCTCTATAATGTAAAGTTTTAGCATGCGCAGTTATAAAAAAATCGGAAAATTTGGCGATTCTTTGTCCCGCCTACCCTACATGAATATTTTTTGACTAACCGCATTTTAACATGTGGGGATGAAGGCATCCCCACAGTCATTATCCTGATAAATTTTAATAAATGATTAAGATGAATAATAAAATTTATGAATACAAAAAAAGAACCATAAATAAATACAGAAAAGCGAGGATATGATAGATACAGTGATTTTGAAAAAGAGTCAAACCGATTTCGAAATGAAGTAAAAGAAAAATAAGAGTTTGCTTATATTTATGTTTGGTTGCTGCATCTTTTTTTACACGATATTTTAAGTGCGAATTCCCTAAAAGTATAATTAGTGCTCTTAATTTCGATCTATAGTTTGTGGGTCACGTCTTTTGAGGTAGATTCGCAAGAGATCAATAAATTTTATATCTTAATGCAATTTTTTTTTTGCAAGAGAATGGGAAAAGACTGAATAGTAAGTACAATAGAACCATCTCCATTGTTACGAGCATGCGCGCGTTATATTAGTATTTTTTTTATTATGATATGTCTACTTCGTAAAATATAATCCTGCTCTCATAATGTTTTTTATAATATTATTCTCATCTATTTGCAAAAAATTTTGCTTGTTCTTGGAGAGTAAGAAACATTGGATAGTTTGCGCATGATCATAAAAAATAAACAGGCAAGGGCTCCTATTCTATCTTTGATCATGGGAAAATATTAAAAGTGGAATTATAATATTTCATGAAATACGATAAATTTTGTTGAGAAAAATTCTAAGATAAAGTTAAAATTTTATGACCAGGCCTAAAATTAAAAAATAACGGGCAGTAAGATGAAATTCGATCCAATAATGAGCCATCATTTTTCAAGATAAGATTTTTCCATATTACGCATGCGATAAATATATAGTCGGTAATTTTCGGTTATTGTGTTATTATAATGGCTACTTTTGAGCTTCTGAATAAAATTTATTCCCCATATAATTCTGGATATTCTTCGGTTTTAAAATTCCTACAATTTAATTTGTCAATCAAAGATAATAATTCTGGAGTGTATATATCTCAAAATAAAATCATCATTGACTCTTCAGAAATCTATAATCCAAATGCGTATATAAATGTTCATCTACGTTTAAAAGGAGGAAAAGGTGGATTTGGCTCATTACTACGGTCCATGGGCTCAAGAATGGGACGAAGTAGCAATACAGGATCATGTAGAAACTTGGAAGGTCGACGTATGAGAGATGTTCAAAATGACCAAAAGTTTATTATTACTTTATAAAATATAGGATTGAAGAATGGTTAGCTAAAAATCCTCAAAAAAAGGAGGAAGAATCAAAAGATATTAAAAAGTTAAAAAGACTTACAAAAATAGTAAATAAAGGCGATTCAAAACATATAATCTCTGATCCAAACATTACCGAAAATTATTTCAAGAGCATAGAAGCAGCTAATGAGAGTATTGCCGATGCAATCACTTCTGGTATCCAGAAAACATCCATATCAAATGTTGAGGATATAAAAGTTGGCAAGTCAAAAAAAATACAAATGAAAAAGAATCCTAAACTCATGTACATATATTTTTTTTACTCATAAATAGGTGGGGGTTTGAAGATCTGTCAGATACCGATAATATTTCTTCTGATACAGATCAAATTAAAGATACAAACGATATTTTATCAACATCAGCAAAGATTCATTAATCCTTCTTATTGTCTCTTCCTATAATTATTCAATAGACTAGTTCTTTTTTTAGGCCCGTGTAAATATAAATTTTATTAATATTATGATTACGTAGTTTCATATTGGTTCTTTTCGTAAAATAATATATTTTACCTAACAACACACATTTAGTTTTGTTTTTATGTGTTTTGTAAAATAAATTTTGATGGGCTAAAAATTTATTTATTAATCAAAATAACTGAGAGTATATATGCGCATTGAATTCTCCATTATGTTTCAAATTAAACAAAAAATATATTCCAATTATTTTACATGCGTGGGCATGCGCCTTCCCAAAATACCTATCTTTCTTTTTATGCAAGCACCTACACAACGTCTTGTCTTTATATAAATATATCCCAGTCTTATCATTCAATGGGCTGGTTTACAATTCCATTTATTAAAGCACCTCGAATAATTTAATCTCAACGTATAAATACCTTCACCTAATCTATACAGTCTTGTTAAAGACGATATTATTAATTTTTTACCTCAGTGCCTTTATAAACCCGCAAATTATTTTCTGATGATAGAATTTAAAAGGTATCGAATAATTCATAAAAAATTTATGAATATGTTATTTTAATTTACATCTTAGAATCTATTTTATAATAACTGTATTTGATACCATTGAAGTGATTATAAGAACTGCAAACGAGCGATATAAATCGATTCCATTTAATTTCTTATTTTAATAATTCACATCTGTTGTTTTTTTATTATAGCTTGATACGATAACTAAATTATAGGCTAGATGATACAATAAGCCCCCCCCACGACCCTCCATTTTTGTTGAGCGTGCGCAAATTAGATTGGTATTTTCTTTCGTAAAATATAATCCTATTAGACACGTTTATTTATAACGTTATTCTCATCTATTTTTAGAGAATTTTGCTTAGTAATTGGCGTGTTAGAAACATCAGAAATTTTGCGCCTGTTCATAAAAAACGTAGGTGACTCCTATTCTATCTTTGATACTCCTTCTAAAATAAAATAGGATGGCGTAGCGTCGCCATAAATAAGTAAATAGATACGATAATCTACGACAATGTTTATTTACGCATGAGGAAGTAATCCCTATAGTATCCCCTCCAAAAGCGAGGGTTCGTTTTCCTTCATTACGTAAGCAGTTGTGAGCCGATCCACTGACACGATATCAAATCTTCCACCTAAATTGACACGAAAAGTTTTTGATCCGTGCTCAATTACGCGATATGGACCATCGTAGGGATCTTGTAGCGCTTTATGCATCTTGTCCCGTTTTATAAAAACATACCCCGCTTTTGAAAAATCATTTGGTACACTACTCACCCGGCCTTTCCCATGGAAGCTTGTTGGCCGTGGAGCCAACGTCCCTACCTTTTCTCGTAACTTTGACCAAAACTGTGAGGCATCATCGCGGGGACAATCGTAATCGAAAAATTCTCCAGGTATACTTAGTCTAGTTCCATACACCAGCTCCGCAACCGAAACTTTAAGATCTTCCTTTGGTGCCGTCCTTATGCCGAGAAGAGCCCAGGGTAATTCGTTTATCCAATTATTGGTTGTTTAGCGTGCCTGTAAAGTCTGTTTCAGATGCCTGTGAAATTTCTCGACCAGACCATTGGCTTCTAGTGTGATATGCGGTAGTATGGTATAGAGGCATTCTAAGAAGCTTTGAAAGTGCCGACCATAATTCTAAAGTGAATTGTCTTCCCCGATCCGATGAGATTTTATCTGGAACTCCGGCACGAGCTATCCAGTTTAACGCAAAAGCTTGTGCACAGGCCGTTGCCGATTAATGGTATGGCTTCAGGCCATCTTGTGAATCGATCTATTGCAGTTAGTAAGTAGGAATATCCTTTCGAAATCGGCAGCGGTCCCCCAATATCAATGTTTATTGGACTAAACCGTTTTTCCGTTGGTTCATACTTTTGAATCGGAGTTTTTACATGACATTGGGGACCTTAGCCTTCTGGCAGGCGATGCAAGATTTCGTTTGAAGAGTCATGTCTTTGTTAAGTTCAGGCCAAATAAATTTGTTTGATATTAGTTTCCGGGAAGCTCTAATCGATGGATGGGACAGTTCATGCACTACAACAAAAATGTTTGTGCGTAAACGCGTCGGAACTATGGGACGAACAACTCCAGTCGAAACGTCACAAATTAACTTGTTATCGGAGTTCGGAATTGAGAACTCTTTAAAAATAAGACTTTTAGTTGTTTTACAAAAGTTCTGTAGTTCGAGGTCAGTTTCCTGTGGAAAAGCTATCTCGTGATAGTCGACTCCGGGATGCATATTGTTAATTTCGTTGATTCGAATTCTGGACAAGGTGTCGGCCGGAATATTGGCTTTCCCTTTCACATGTTGAATCGATGTCGTACCTTCCGATATGAACGACAGTTGTCGGTGCTGTTTCGCAGACCAAGATCCTGAACTTTTAGCCAAAGCATATGTAAGCGGCTTATAATCTTTTAATATCGTAAAATTTTGCCCCTCAATGAAATGTTTAAAATGCTTAATAGACAAAAATATAGACAACAATTCCCTGTCGAACGCACTGTAATTCCTTTCGGTAGTATTCAATTGTCGACTAAAGAAACATGAGGCCATCACGATCTCTCCACAAGTTGTTCTAACACTGACCCCACGGCAATATCGGATGCGTCAGTCGTGAGGGCAATAGGTGCATCTTTAACTGGAAAACATAGCATTGTTGCGTCAGCCAGTGGTGTCTTGGCTTTTTCGAAGGCTGTCAACATCTCAGTATTCCAAATAATTGATTTTAATTGAGTGTTCAGAGTCATAAATAGGGGTCAAAGGATTCTAATTGCATTTGGGATAAACCTGTGATAGAAATTAACAAGTCCTAAAAACTCTCGCAAAGCCTGTGCAGTATCTAGTTTTGGGAAATTTCGAACAATGTTAACTTTATCCAGAAGAGGGAGAATGCCATCCCTCGAAATTTGATAGCCTAAAAATTCGATCAAACTTTTCCCGAACTGACATTTGGTGCGATTAATGGCCAAACCATACTTCTGAAAACGTTTGAAAAGCGTCTCCAGATATGCTCTTCACGCGAGCTGCTAAAGATTAGTACGTCGTCTAAATAAGCAAAAACGAAATCCATATTCTGCGTTAGGGCATCCATAAATCGTTGAAACGTTTAAGGGGTGTTCTTCAGCTAAAACGGCATTCGCAGATATTTGAACCGGCCGAATATGGTAATGACTGCTGTCTTCGTTATGTCAGTGGGGTTTATCAGAATGTGATGATATCCTCGCACTAAATCGACTTTCGAAAATATCGCGGAATTCTCTAATTTCATAGAGAAATCTTGGATTTGTGGAATCAGATAGCGGTCAAGTAGGGTAGCATCGTTGAGCATTCTGTAATCCCCACATAGCTTCTACTCATTTTCACTCTTCGAAACCATATGGAGTGGTGAAGCTCATGGACTATCCGACCTTCTTATAATCCCCATTTCTAACATTTTTTAAAAATTCTCCTTTTAGCGATGGCATATTTCTAAGGATGTTATCGCCTGGCACGTGCGTATACAGGAGGGCCTCCCGTTACAATAAAGTGCTTTTTGTCGTGAGGGATTGATGAATTTCTAAAGTTCGGAACGAGAAATTCTGGATAATTTGATAGTAATGCGTCAAATTCGTTAGAAATATCATTGATGCAATTCAATCGCCGAGGACGAGTCGAAACCACTCCACACGGAATCGAATCATACCTCTTAGCATCTACCAACTTTTTACTGCACAAGTCGACAAGAAGGCCGTTAAACCGAAGAAAATCAGCGCCTATAATAGGCTGTGATACATCAGCAATTACGAATGTCCATGTAATTGACATACTGTTAAATTGGAGCGTAAGCGTTTTCTTACCATAGGTTGTGACATGACTCTTGTTTGCTGCTCTCAGGAAGAGGCCCTTTGAAAGATCTCTTCTTTCTCGGCTCGTTGCGGGTATGACACATACTTCTGCACCTGTATCCACCAAGAACCTGCGACCTTGTTTACAGTCCAACAAATAAAGTAACGTTTCTTCGTGGCCCAGAATATTAACCACCGAAATGGCTTTATTGTTAGTCTGCTTTACTGCGAAGGTGCAGGTAGGTCGACATTTTACTGCTTTTGAACCGAACCTTGAATGGTAATAGTATAATCCAGATTGATTAGATTGGGTCGACCTATGGTCGGCCGATTTCTTGATCGCTGATACCCTTTCGTCAGCTATCTCTTTGTTTGCTGTTATGCTGACGTTGACACTCTTAGCCTGCCAGAAAATGTCTGCTAGACTGGCGATATTGTCTAAATTTGTGAAATCCTGGTTGGATAACTACATTCTTACATCCTACGGCAACTGGCGTAAAAAGATTTCTTCGAATAACAGGCAAGACATGTACCCTTCTGACAAAGATCTCATTTCGGCCAGTAATTGAGAAGGCTTTTGATCTCCAAGACCATTTATGTGTAACAATCGTGCAGCACGCTCGCTTCTAGTCCATCCGAAAGTGGTCAGAAGCCTGGCTTTAATCGTTGCGTACATGTTCTCAGTTGGAGGACAATTGATTAAATCCAGTGATCTTGAAGCTGAGTTTTGGTCGAGATAGGCTACCACATAATAGTATTTCGTACTATCGGATGTGATGCATCGAATGTTAAATTGCGCCTCCGCTTGTGCGAACCCTACGTGTGGTTGAGAAATCCAAAACCCTGGCAGTTTGATTGCCACCGTGTTGGTGTCGGTCTTGTATTCGCGGTCACTAATATGTAGCGTCGCCATAAGTAAGTAAATAGATACGATAATATACGACAATCTTTATTTACGCATTTGCGCATAAGGAAGTAATCCCTATAAATGGCATAAATCTGTAACTGCAGATGAAAAGTCATATAGCCCTCCGCCCACTTTTATGTGTTAAAGGGGAATAATGAAATATATTATTCTCAGTCTACAAGGTTTGCCCTTGGTAATAATAAAATTACAAAAATGAAAAAATATTTAAAATAGTATAACGACGTCATTAAAATCAAAAAATGGCATTTTAATTACATACGCGAATGTCTATAAATAGATTTGTGATATTATTATGCTCTTATCGCATCTTGGTTTATCTTCTTTCTTAGATGATCCACATACAATAACAGTAATGTATAAAAAAAAAGGGGAAAAAATATTTCTACACGCGCAAATAAGATTAGGCAATACATGCATGTGACTATTATGCCAGCACATTTGTATTTTTTAATCAACGTCTAAATTTAAACCGTTCTTTATTAAAAAAATGACATCAAGAAAATTGAGCAACAATTTAAAATTTTGTTAAGGAGTGAAGTGAAGTGATATCCTTTAAAAAAATTTTTTTATCATTTATTTTTTCTTATTTTTCGGCATTTTAATTGAAAATTTCGTAGAAATAAATGATTCTCTGCTAAAAATTTAATTAACCGTAGGATTTTTAGCATCTATCTTGGTCGGAATAATTTTATAGTAAAATTTTAAAACTATATGAATAATGTATTCAGCATAAATAATAATATCCCACCAACTTGAATAATTACATCCTCAATATTGTTTTTTTTCAATTTCTTCATTTACTAAATTAATGACTTTTTTTTAACAACATTATTTAATGTTCAATTTTAAATAATCTTAGAATTTTGAAATTATCTTATCTGAAAAGAGCAAAAAACTCCTTGTTCATCAAAGCCACCTTTACAGAATAGGAAGAGAAAATATTCAAAATAATTATATTTCTTAGAGATGCCTTATAAAAATATGCCCAAGCTCCATGCGAACAAACAGAAATGGAAATTTAATTAAAAAAAACGCAACTGTCCATAACCATGCTCCAACCCCAGAAGACTTGTCCAAAATAAGAATTATTTCTAATATTCGAATAAGAGCAAGAAAAACCACCGAACCTCTACGAAGATTTCGTGCTGACTGTCTAAGCCGAAGTATTCCATCAGTCTCGCCTTTAATTCCTTCATATAATTGTTTGCAGCGAAATGTGCAAATGATTCGACAACGAATTAA
>SGJC01000784.1:0-11737 GCA_009887335.1 Henneguya salminicola
AATTCAATCCATGTGTTTTACTCGCAATACTATGTAATTTTAAGGGTAATGTGATACATATTTACAAACAGTCCAAGATATGCTTTAGGATTATATCATTTGTATTACATTGAAAGAATTCGGTTTGTAACTCGTGTAAAAATAGCAGAAATGAATGCATAATACTATACACGATTAAATCGCCTCGATCAATAAAAATCTGTTGCTGTTAGCTCAGAGAAATGTCAAAGCATCCTAAAAATTCATCATAAAATGAGCAAAAAATATTTCATTTCGCATAATTTTTTTTTTAAAAGTTGAAACAGTTTTAAGTGATTTTAAGGTTGAAAAATAGTATTCGCCCTCCCAGGCTTGCATCGTTTCTAGAAATTTAATTTTCCATTTTGTTTTCGCGTCGCCCGCGCGCATACGCACGGCGTGTGAAATAAATTGTTGTAAGAGATCAAAATATAAAGTATAATGTTTTATAATTGTACAATTTCGTTTATGTTTAATCACGGCCACAATTTTGTTCAAGCCACATATTATTGTATGCCTCAAGGTTAATCGAAATAGGGGATGGTACCACCTAAATGGCTGCAGACAGAGCTGCATTAGACTACCTTAAAATTTGGAAAAACATAAGAAAAATGTTATTCGTTGTTCCTCTCTTCTTCACTGATCGGGCCTGTCGTGAAATATTTCTTTTATTAAAAGTGGGTATTGGCCAACAAAATTAAAAAAAACACTAGTCTATATCAGTAATTCTTACCCCAGGATATATGTACTGTTTTAGCCTTTTTTAAAAAAATTGCACGCTTTATTAATTGAGTTTGTAAAAGAAAACGTGATTGAACGAAATGTATTGTAAAATAGATTATCCTTGATCGTGCGAAATCTAAAATAACATATAATGTATTCAAATTTTTTAATGGTCAATTGTTAAATTGTCGTCGTAAAATAATCAATAAAAACATAGATTAACTTAATTGTACGAAAATAAATTTAAAAATGACGGCCAGCGATGTCAAAAATAATTATTAAAACGTATTATTCATATCAGTTACTTCTTTTAAATTTCACACGCATGCCATTAAAATATATAACATTCCCAGGAATTTCAAGGAAAGAATTATTTTAATGTACATAGTTTTTAACCTAGACGAATAGAGGCTCCCCCATTTAAGGCTATGGTCAAGGTTAAGAGTTCGAAATTAAGTTTTTTCATTCATTTCGAAAAAATTATTGGTGTTAAATTCTGGCTTCTTATTCTTTAATTCTCGTTATTATTATGACATCCCGGTGGCAAACCGCGAAAGGTAGACGCAATAGAGTTTTGTGCATTTCAATACCTTGGAAATGATTAAAAATAAATGATGAATTTTAAGGGCATCCTAACGTAGATAATAACACTGTTCCCCATATATTAGCGAAATTAAGCAACTGTCGGCTGCGTTAAAAGTTGGGTAGCATACTCAAAGAAATATGTAGTGATGCCTTTTATATGATTGCGGTGGTTTTTTCTAAGAAGTATCAAAGCCATTTATGGGAATGACGGGGGCTCACGAGCAATAGAAATTCGTGCTTCTTAGCTACCCTTTTAATGTCGTCCTAAATTCATTAAAAACACAATTTTTTCCCACTCGTTTATTATTGTTAGAATGAATGTTATGGAATAATTTTTGGCGTTTTGAAATATTGTCAAAAAAAAATTTCCAGTAACAATAACAAATATACATCTTTTCATTCAATTTTAATCGTTGGATATTAAAATTTAAATAAAGTTAGTTTTTGATAAATAATTTGGCTAAATCACTGATTAACTAACACACGCATTATTAAATCAGGCATGCGTAGTGTATAATTTGTAAATTGATATATTATACATGACAATATGAATTGATTAGACTAATAATTTAAGGCTCAATATAGAGCACTCGTGAAGTTACGCAATAAATCACTCTAAATTGTCAGCACCGAATCTTTCATGGAGGGATATCTTTACGATTATTGGTGCATGCGTGGATATAATAAAAAAGGTGACAGAAAATGAGTGAAAAATCCAATAATTTTTGTGCGGCTCTTTAATTCTTGCACGTTTGAAAGTCGCTGTAAAAAGCCAAGAAATTTAGCACCTCTGCGATTAGCCGTAACACGCATCGACTTCCAAAATATCAAGTGCGCATGTGACGACCTCGAACAAATATAAATCGAAATAAATAATAAATTTCCGTTTTGCTTTTCTATTTTAGTTTAATAATTATTTTTTAGGAATACCAGCATCACTAGTTTACTTAAATTTTTCCAATTAATAAATAGATCTTATTAATTTGATGAAAAATGTTGGTTTTAACCCTCCCAATTTTTTATTTAGTTCCACTTTGTGAAAAAAATGATAATTTATTAAAAAATGTTTTAAAACTGACACTGATTCATTTATTTATTTTCTACAAATTTTTAAATAATTGTAACTCTGCACGCACACTCGTTTTATTTCGATCTTTAGTCAGGTAATCGTCGTAGACACTAATTTTCTGGATTTTAGGTTTTAACTGCTTCGCCATAACTCAAAGTAAATTTGTGCCAGTCTAAAAATTAATAAGACAAGTATGATGGTATATGTTTCTAAAATATCACCCAATAATACTTTGCAAGAATTATGGAAAGATAGGAGCAACAAATACTGATCATCCTTAAAATATTGCGATCAAAGATAGAATAGAGCCCACCTACATTTTTATGAGCGTGCGCCCAATTCTCTTGTGTTTTCAAAACGCAAAGAGCTATGCCAAATTTTCTAAAAACAGATGAGAATATCATTATAAATAAACACGTTGAGAATAGGATCATATTTTACGAAATATTATAAGACAGAAAATACTAATATAATATGCGCATGCTTGTAAAAAAATTGAGGGTAGTGATCTTATTGTATCATTCAAACTAATAGTATATGCCAGAAATATACCTTTACCTTATTATGAAGGAATGAGGGCATTGCCGAAAAAGTACTTCTAATTAATTTAATATAACTATATATCCTATAATATTCTATGAAAACAACTTATACTGTTATAACACAAAAATTAGAGTCGTAGTGGAATAAGCTAACAGTTAAATTAAATAAATTAGAGAAATTAAAAAGGGTAAGTTGCAATTTACAGTCATAATGGTCGGAGAAGAATTCTGTCTTAAAAGATCATATCCACAAATTAATAACCTGAATTAAACAAAATTTTTTATTCGTTCGATTTTGTAGGGAAATAGTACATAAATTTCGAAAAAAATTCAACACAAAAATTACGATCTGGCTTCGTACGCTCTTTCGCAAATTTCTTATATTTTTTGTTTCGACTTGAAAATGTATCTAATTTTAAAGAAAAATGCGTTGCGTATTAACATAAATGTTTGAGATAACGACTTAAGAGAATAATAAAATATCGGACTCCGTGCTATTTCTAAACAAAACTATTGAAAACTAAAACTGTCAAAAAAATCGCTTTAAAATATGAAATTATAATTTATTCTATTTGTAGCCCCAATCTTATTTTATTCATAAAATCATATTTATAATTCAGTTCTGAATTTTTTTGTTCTAAAATGTTTTTGTTTCAAAAATTAATTTAATCCTGGATATTTTCGAATTCTATCTTTCAGGTTTTATTTAAAAATTACTTTAGAATTTCAGATATATTCGAGGTTATATCTGAATAAAAATTTTTCAATTTTGCCTGGTGTATCCGAGCAAAAAAAACGTTTCAAATAGGCGAAGCTACAAATCGATAATAAAGAGAGGCGTCGCTATGGGAAATAGGTTTGGTTATGTTTAGTATGAGTATGAGGCTCTCCGCCCCACAAAAATTCTTACAACTTCTATCTTTCTAAAGAAATAATTATAAAGGAGGCAGTGGAACTTCACTTCAAAGGACAAAAGCAGAGTTTGCACATCTTTTTGACGACAAAACAAATACAATGGTAAAAAGCGTGCTGCGAATATTCCGAAAATTTTTTTTCATTTCTTTTCTAACTATTTAAAATATATTAATATTCTTTATAATGTTTTAAGATTTTAATTCCGCTAATTAAAAAAATATAATTTTTACGAATTTTATTTTTTTATTATTCTTAGGCTCAATCCCATTTTTTTACGTAAATTTTTATCATTTGAAGTAAGCGGGGCCTTAAACACCAACTAAATAAGAATCGGATCAAAAATAATGTGGCAGTAGTAAGGCACCCTGAAACTATTTTGTCTCGCGTATTCGTAAGTCGCCGTTTAAAATGAAGTCAGCCCTAAAATGTATTTGAAAAACCAAAAATATATTTATGGGGCTTAGTTTGCACATTATTTTTCCATCTCACTCCATTGAAATCTGAGGGTACTTTTTTTAGGTTAGTTCGCTAATGTAGCGTCTCAGCCGTTAACCCCAAATCATTTACAGTAAAATTAATTAAAATAGAATAAAAAATTATATTTGAAATTTTTAAGATCTTTACTTGCTGTTTATATTATCATTCTGAAATCATCAGTTCTCAAATCGAATATAGGTTTAGTGGTTTTAGGTTTTCTCATTAAATTTTGTTTCCATTTTTTATAAGATTTTTAAAAGTTAAATTTTAGGGTAAAAATCCCTTCTCATTTTTAACTTACACTGAGATAGTGAAAATAATAAATTGATCCTTATAATTTATGTAAAGCCGTGATTTATTAAAAAAAATCAAAATTACTCTGGTTTTATCCTTATAAAATTAAAAATATACCATTTGCGTAATTATGGCTTTGCGCATGGGCAGTTTGCGGAATTGCCGTAGAATCGAAAAAAAACCCATCACAAATGATATTAGAATCAAATCCTTTTTCTATTATTTAAGCCTGAACTTGTAAAATGGCTTAGCTTTTAGCCTCTTAATTCAAATCTCACATATCATATTAACCCTCTGATATGGAAGAAATTTCAAAATTGTTTATCCTCTCTTAATTTGATCTCGAGATTTCTCAATTATAATTTGTGCAACTATTGTTTCTTCATATATTGTTGTGTTTCTTAAATGTTCAAAATTGAACATTCTTAGACATAAAACTCTACCTTTATATCAGCTTTAGAAAATATAATTTTTTTTATAAATATTTAGCTGAAGGATAAACTTTTAAAGTTGAACTTGGATATGCCCGCGAGGCAATGCCCTTGTGGTACGGCGTCCCTAGAGGGAAGAGGTTGGGTGTGACGTTTAATGAGTAAGGCCACCACACTACCGCTGAAATTTTGATCAGTGGTGCCTACCTGGCGTCTGTATGAGCAGACGGGGGACTGTGAAGCACCTCTCGAAAAAGACCAGTAAGCTTTTACACATCCAGGCCGGGTACAAAAAAAAACTTGGAAATGTCTGATGAGTTTAAACCGCTTTTGAAGGTTTCGGCTGAGTCATCCTAACAACATTCTAGCAATTACGGCCCAAATTAATCAAACAAACCCTTAGTTTTATCCCAAAAATATTATTTTGTTAATTTTTTAATCAGTTGTTTATGGTCAAAAAAATTGCGCGAGAGACATAGCCCAACGACGTAAAGATAGGTCCTCGTAGTTGCAGGGTAAAGATTTCCGAACTACTTCGTGAAGTACTGCGAGGCAATCAATATCACAAAGATTCAGATGCTAATATGCCCATAGCTATGCTTTAATGGATAAGTTATCCATTATACGTACGATGTATAAAGTAGGAAGAGGTTTGGTGTGAGTTTCAGGATGCGATATAACCTCAATTTTGCTAAATGACTTGACAATTCGATCAATACCACAATGATATCTTTAAGCATTTTTCTAACAAGAAAACATGAGTATTACGAGCTTTTAATAACAACAATATAAGGGGTCATTTATAGATTACGCGACAATAAAAATTGAATTTTTGGAGCCCCTCCCATTTGTTAGCTTAAATTTTCCAACTCGTTTCCTACTAATGCATCCCGTGGTTTAGGAAAAATTCCTTATGAACCTATAAGAAAGTATGTCAATCATCTTGAGGTTTTCCCCATCAACTAGATGTTCACATCCATGGGAGCTTAAAAGTTTCTGAATGGCACTTTCAGACTTCCAGAAAGATAATATTAACAAAACCATCAGTTGTAGTATGGATTTGTATTTGATAAGTCCCTTGTTCAATTTCTTCTCTCTGGAAGCTTATCACAGAACGTAAATTTACGAAATCTGAAATGTTGTGCTATTTTTTTAATGATTATTAAGCTCCGAGTTTTCCACAAAAATAAAATTCTCAAGTAACCAATAAACAGTTTTTTTGATTCGTTACTCTTTTAGTATTTTAGGTTAAATGATAACTGAAAAAATTTAAGACGTAATATTGCGGATGGATAATAATAGTAAAAAAAATCATGAAGTTTTTGGTTTTTTCTATTTTTTTGATGGGATTAAAAATTCTATAAAATGAAAAAATATATATACCAGAGGCTTCATTTATATATTTCATACTCTCGTCATATATATCTGCAATTTGGTCGATCTTTTCCGTTAAAAAAAATCGTATACTGTTTCATGTTTTTTCTGAGTGGATATTTTGTAGTTTTCAATATCCAATGATAGATCATCAATAATTTCAGTGTATTTTGAAAATTTTTTTTGAATATCAGTGATTGTAGAATTATAGTTCTGCTCGTTGTTGTTTGTATTCGAATATGACTCTTGCTTCAAAAAATTTTCCTCTGAATTTTTAATTATGAGATTAAGATCTTCTTGAGCTTCTTCGATTTGTAATAATTTTTCAAATATTCTTCATAATATTTTTTTTAATTACATTTTTTGTATTATTTTTGTATAATCAATACTATCTTGAACTCGAAAAACCTATTTCTATTGTAAAATAAAAATACAGCTTGATCAATTTGATACAAAGTATTTTCACACTTTTTTATCCTGTTTGCATCTTCGGTATATTTTCGTTCTTGTGTGTCAAGATCGGTCATCCACTAGACATAAAAAGCTGATGGACAAAATATTGAGGTATTTTTATATTTGAGAACATTTATGAGCTAATGCAGCAATTTATTCGTCTAGGATTCGAACGGAAAAGTCTTAATTGTCTCTTTGGGAATTAGCTTTACGACCTCCGATTGGTGTTGTCGTACCTTAAGTAGGCCTAGCAGCTATATAAATTGGTGGGGTAGAGGCAATATTTATTAAACCTTCTCCCTTAATCTCTTCTCTTTAGGCGCATTGCCCCTATGAAACACTGAATTGGAGTGTAAGATTTTCTGTATCTCTTATAACTGCTAATGAGCAACTAGACCTCTGTGGTATGAATTCGCTTGTGAAACTTTAATCTGGCTATTTGTCTCTAGGATTTGGAAGACTACCAACAAGCCTACTTTATTTAAATATATCAGGGTAATATGATAATAAATTCAAGATTTTATTTCTCAAGCCAGGGATTATTATTAAGAAAAAGGTACAAAAATAAAATGGTGATGCGGTTTAGTTAATAGAAAAAACTAGCATAAAAAAAAAGAATTTAGTAAACTGGTTTACGTTAAAAAATGAGGAAATAAGGGAAACAACGAAACCTTATAAAAAAGGCTGATACAAAATTTTAAAAATCCTTGAGAAAATAAAATATATTTCATGGTAGTAAATATGGTTAAGTTTTTGATAAAAGTTGGAAGATTGAGACTAAATATCACAAACCTGTATAGTTTTTGAAGATAAATCACGATAGGTTAAATTTTCTACGAATCTCGATTCCAGTGTCGTTGATTTCCAATGATGTTCTATTTATTAATTTGCATAAATATGTTTATATATTTTTAAATTTTTACTAAATTCGAAATAAATTTGTATTTTTAGAACAAAAATTTATTTGAATAAAATTAAATGAATAAATCTCAAAGCCAATGAGATTTTTTTTTGTGGTTAAAATTTTTTACTCTTTAGGGCAGGGATTGTGCAAACTTTGGTCATAAGATGGCCATATATTGGGGTGGGGGAATTTCGCAAACTAAAAAATAAAAATAAAAACTGTTGCAGGTTTTTTAATTTATCACAAAAATCAGATGCTATTAGTAAAAGCCGGACTCAATTAATGTATTAATATGCCAGATTCAGACTACACGCGATAGTTTGGGCCCCTCTACTTAGAGTCTGAAAGATCCATTTAAATACTATTTCTTGCAAAAATTCAAGGCAGAAACTTTATGGATCTCTGATAACTCTAGTTATCAACAGCTGCCAAGTAATACTTTTTTAAATTATTGATATTCATACTTGTAAACAGAGTTTCAATTTACAAATATTCCAAAAAAATATTTAGATATTGCTTTAGATTTCCTGGATTTAAACCTAGTATACCCATTTGGTAAGAAAAACTAGTAGTTTTGCAAATACAACAATTAAATTAACGGGGGAAAAAGAACCGTAGCAATAAAATAAACTAAAATTTCTATCTAATTTACACAGAATTCCTAAACTGTAAAAATTATCAAATGTTTAAGCTGTCCTCAGTTTTATTTGCTGATGAAAGAGAGCCTAGAATTTTTAAATTAAAAATACTATTATTTTGCGAAGATGATGAGCTAGTCCTAATGAATTTTTCACTGTTTTGGGGACAAGTTACACCATCTTATTCAATAATAAATACTCTACCATTAATATTTATGTTATAATGGGGTAAAGATTCTGAAACTTGATCACTAGATTTCACAATTTTTGGTAATTCTTTTTGTAATGTAAAAAGTTGTCTAATACCTTGTATATCTTTGCGGCTGCCATAAAAACCCGTGTACGCGTTTTCTATGTCTGTGGTCCTGATTGGTAAAGCCTGATCCCCGACAGATGACGCATTTAAATTAGTCATATTTTTATCAGCTAACTTAATATACAAATAGTACTATTTATAACAGTAGTCTCGGGGATTTTCTCTGTTACAAAATTATTACCATTAACAGAAGGGCTATTGGGATATTGTGGATTGGAATTATTTGTTCCATCAACTTTACATTCGACTATTTCTAAATGTAAAGGTTTAAAGTATCATACTTTCAAGACCAGAGGTTATATTTTCTCCATCCTCCGTAATATTAGAATTTAAACATTCAATATGATCATTTTGATCTAATCGAGAAAGAAAAAGATTTCTAAGATCCTGTCCAATTTTTTTTGCCTCTGGGGTTTGTTTATAGTTTCTTTTAGATGAATTATAGCTATTTGTATTATCATAAGGACGATTAAGATTATCGTCGTTCTCTATATCGCTGTCCCCTTGATAATATACATCAAACATTTGATTATTTTCATTTGAATCATCGGAACCATCTAGAAGTGTACTTATATTATCGGTATCATTGTATGGATTATGATCATATTCAGAATAAGAGTTATGGTCCTGATACGGTTCCATATAACAAGGATTAGTATTAAAAGAAGATGGTTCGCGATAAATATATTCATTACTATAATTGTGAGGTTCAATGTGTGTTCGTTGAGAGTGTATCCCTTGAGTACGAGCAACAGGGTAGTTACATTGGTCAACGTTTAGTTGAGCACGTGGAAAGTGAGTGTAATCGTAGGAATGTAAATTAGGGGTTGGGCTATTTCTTGGACTCATGGAGAATCTTTCATACGGATTCTGAGAAGACAGTATTCTAGGTGGTCTAGCATAAGCTTTGCTCATGTTAATTTGGGGCGATGGTTGTTTAGTGTTAAATCTTTTTTCCTCACCTAATATGTCGTTGTTAGAATTTTTTGTAACGGACGTTTGAAGTGCTGGTGAATTTTCAGGAATTTTTTTTTCTTCGAGAGTCCGTGCTCGTTCTTTGTCTATTTCTGAGCCTGATAAAATAAGAAATTATACTTTTATCCACATCTTTTTGCTCTGGTCGAAATATTTTTGAGGTAGGTTTGTCAATAATTTTCTCTTAAAATATATTATATTCTAAGATACTTTCTTTTCCCATAATATTCTTAGAAATATTTTATCTATCGAAGTTAAAAATTGAGATTACAGAAAATATACAAAATGAAATAAAGCTGCGGCGAACTTTTTATTGTTTGTCTAACTGAATTTTTTTCTCTAACTGCCTATTGTTCCATAAATAAATAAAACCGTGCAAAATAATTGAACAAAAGAATTTGAATTACTTATCCGATAAGAGTTACAATGTAATTCGTTAATCAGTATTTATGTTTATTTTTTAAATTGACGGAAAGTATTAAATTAAAAAATGCATTTAGATTGGACGAAAAAATATTTTTGGTAAGCCAACATATCAGAGACGATTAAACACCCAGGGGATTTTTTTAAATATCGTTACATAAAAAAATATTTAAATTGTTTTAATACCTGTTAAAATAATTACAAATGCGATTTAAAGTTGATTTTATGCTTATCTCCCTAATCCCTTTGATAAAGAATGGAGCGAACTTCTATTTACAATCGAAATACTTGTTGAGTTGAGGCCAATTTATTGAATCCCTTAGATAATTAAAACTTTCAAAGAAAATTTTTCGAAATATTTAGTAATGTTAAAGCTTGAAATGTAATGCGATTATAATTGTTTATTTAATGCAGTTATCGCCCTTTGCCTTACTTATAATTTTTTGCCCAAATTGTAATTCAAAAATTCAGCATATAATTATTAAAATCGGTCGTAGAATTATAATTATGAAATAGTACAACAACATAAATATTGTCACTCTCAAGTCATATTTTGTTCTACGATAAAATAAAAATTAGAGGAAGGGCGTGTCGTATCGAAAACGTTTAAAATTTAACAAATCTTACATAAACTTGAAATTTAAAAGTAATTTTATAAATCTTAGATCAAATTAATATATTAAAGGATGCGCATGTACGCTTCCAGAAAACAACACTTCATACCTTAAAATGTTAAAGCATTCGCATAATCATATAAAACAAAATGTTAATATAATAATGTGAGCGATATATTTAATTTTGCGAATTTTTCAAACTTTGGGACCCCTATTTTGTTACTCATTAAGCTATAGATTTAGGTGAACAAAAGAAAAACGACTCCATCGGATAAAAAATGTCGGAATAATTTTAATTAAAAAATATATAAAATTGTAAAATGAATGAATTAGTTCAAGATATATTTAGTTTATATGATATGAAAAAAATCTCTACATGGGGCAATGAAAATATATAAAAATATAAATTCTTAAAAATATTCCCGGTTATGATAGTTTTTATCTGTTCATTTTTGTCTCAAACCAGTTTGAGAATCATTTCAGCCGTTTTTAATATTTTAGATGTGTACTATATGTTTTTTTTAGGGTCCATAAATTATGGTCATGAAAAATAATTTCGCGAGTATATCTTGCCGTCCGGGGGTAAATTCTGTTATGGTGTCCAACCATCTGAAATTATACGAGTACCTGGTCGAATACGTCTTCTTGTTATCCCAAACAGAGTTTCTTATTTTATACAATTTACGAATTCAACGAAACGTACGTAATTGGTATCTGCTTTTCGCTGAATTTCCTCGAATATTCAGTAGTTTTACCATTCCTCCTCGGTTTTACTTTCTTTTTACCGTTTGGGCTTTACCAACCTTTACAATTATTTGATTTCCGCCAATGAGATTGTTGGTTAAATTGTTTTCATAGTATTATCAACATAAAACGATAAAATAGTAGGCGGGCCTATGGCGTTACTACAGTTACCACTAAAAAAAAACAACAAAAACGTTTGTCAATTTATAGTATCCATATCAACAACCGTTGCAACAACAAAT
>SGJC01000785.1:0-20639 GCA_009887335.1 Henneguya salminicola
CCGTTGTCTTCTTATGCTTATTATTCTTCTCGCCCATTATTAAGATAAACATTTTTGATCGCCAATAATGTAGTACGTACTAATTACACGAATCATACACCTATTAAGCCTTGCTTCTAAGTGGACCAAATCTGTGTATCATTCGTTCTAACTGGATTTATTATTTCTGTTACTTTTTTTAAATTCTGTTATCAATTATCCTTTAAATTTTATCGTGGTTCATTGAGTAAAAAAAAACAGCTGAAAAGAATCACGCGAAAATCCAACACTAGTGGCTTAATTAACTGAATGTCTACTGTAAAAGTTGCTGATGTATAAAATACGCCTTGCGTCGTAAAATTTTAATTTTTTCAATTTTTCTACAAACAGCAGTGTACTGGATTAGCTAATAAGAAACTAACGGGCTACAATTGATATCTTAATTTTAGAGATAATATATTTAGAAGAGGGTGGGGGTTGTTTTATACAAAAGCCTGCAATGGACGGGTTAAGGTGTATTAAAATTGAAAAATACATTAGCTTCGTAATTTTCGTGTGAAATGGATCCTAAATATTTAGCTTGTTATCTTCAACAAAATAAAATATTGCAATGAATACTCACCATATCTAATACATGGAGTTATTCAGCCACCTTAATAAATCAAGTTACTTATGATATATAATTTACAGGGAGAAGTTAATAGCCTTTTTTGACCGTAGCATTCAAACCAAAAAAAAAATTAATTTCAGAGAAATTACGAAAATTCGTTGAGGTAGACAACAACTAGCACTGGCCTGACCCTTAAAAATAATTTTTAGAATTTTTATTAAATAAAATTTTGACAACATATTTGATGAAAGGCCCCTTCAAATAGATATTAAAATTAATTCCATTCTTTTTTTAATTTCTTATTATTTCTTGCGATTTAGAAATTGTATGAGTAATAATTAGGGAAGAAAAAGAGGGTACATAGGAATTTATACAACAAAAAAAACTTTTTACAGTATTTTTATTTATAAAAGACTTTTCTTATTAAAATTTGAGAAATTTACAGTGAAAACCTAATATGATGAATTTTTAATAGATTTGATAAAGCTTAAACGTTTTAACACCAAGAAATATTTTTTTATTTCGTCGTGTGTATAAACGATGCAAGATTTTTAAATTGAAAGCCATGAGGATTATGTTTACGTTGATTGGGTTTTAATTTGAGTTTTTTTCGTTTGAATGATACATGGTCCCTATAATGAAGTGGATTGTCTCTATGGCTAACAACTTTCTCAATTAGGGATAATAAATTTAGAATCTATTTTTGTAGTTTTGAACTTTGTGTCAAAAACTTACGGGACTCATTCGAGAGGGTTACCGGCTATTTATTTAGCAAACGACTCTTTCTATGTTTTTGCCATCTTTCGAGATAAGATAAAGTAGGCGACTCTTCTTTAATTGAAAATTCCCTCCAACCCTTTTTAATTATTAACTCTCTACCATAGGGTCACTGCTTTGGTATATTTTTAATTTAGCTTGTAATAGTAGCGATTAGATTACAATAACTTATACGTATTGATATGAACTGACAAATTGGGGGAAAAAATATATTTCAAACAAGAAAATAGCAGAAGAATTTTATTATCTCCCAAATGCTTCCGAAAACTAATAGGGCAAGCTAACGAGTATATTGGTTTTACCTAATTCAACAAACATACGCGTGTTAGTACCAATGTACCAAACTCATCTAGAAAAATTTTCACCCATAACTGAGTATGGGGATATGCCCAGACAATCTTGGTCAATATCGCCAATGAGTATATGTATCAGTATTAAGTATCCGCTATCTTAGTAGAGCAACACATTCAGAAACTAGTTTGCAAATTTTATAATGGTCTAGATGATCGAATGTGTATACACACCTTCCTTCGAGTCTGTGTTCAAGTCCATAATCTCTTTTATTTTGTTTAAGGAAGTAACAAACGTTCGTTTTATGCTTACAAAAATAACGTTAATAGAAAATCTTCACATTTTTTTCATGGAGATTCTAATTATTACCGAGGTGGGTGGGCGGTTAGGCTGTAAAATATCAAAAATTAACATTTATAATAAAATTATAAATAAAAGCGCATTTTCGATCGCCAGATATTAATAGTATTTTTGAAGATAAAATATAATACAAAAACAGCCGATCATGAGGCAAAACTAGCAATAATCAGTGCCATATACGCTAGAGTTCGTTCGATTTTTAGCTCAAAATCAGAGATACGCTACTCCCAGGGCTGCGGTTCAAGAGTAAAATGTTGGAATATACTGATTTGAACTATTAATGTAATTATTCTTTTTAAACGAAAGATTTTTGGAATCATTAAAAAAATAATTCTATCCGGATAAAACATGGTTGTTCCTCCAAATAAAGTTTTTTAATTATATAAAATGGGATTTGATTCTGGGTTATTTTTTATGATGTAAAACGCAGTCATCGTTATAAATAAAAAATAAATTACTTGTGAGAATTATTCATTTAATAAAACTTTAACCTTAAGCCCAGTGATGGGTATTTTTAAATAAAAATATGTATCAATTGTTGATTATTTAAAAAATTAAAGCTATTACATATATTATGAGAATTTAATTAATTGCACCGTTTCAACGATGAAAAAATGCAAGTGCCTAGGTTTGGTTTTTATAGAATTCGTAAGCCAAACACACCTTTGATAAGGTTCACAAATTTTGTAATTGACACTTTAGGCATCCTTTTTTTTCATTAGTCTGGATTTACACTATTACATGTAAATGCTATTTTCAGTTTAAAAAGTGATCCATTTTTTTCCTTCCTATATTACATTTCCTGCTTTTATATCGTTGGGATAGTGCCGTAGTACTCTATAATGTTCTAATATTCGTGCTTTCAGCCCCACTTTTGTTATGGCATCAAAATAGCAGTATTGAATCTGGTCATGTTCGTAAATTGTGATCATTTACAGTTATGCGTCTTTTTAATGACGATATCAGAATCAAATTGACTATACCACACATGTTTTTGACCGCAAAGTATTAGGACGGACTAAAAAAGTCTTAAAATTCTGCGTATTTCGAAATATTTTCTCAATTACTTTCTAACAGGTTTGCACCTTTCAATTAATCCTCTTCCTATTACATGTTGACGGTTATGGCATTGCTAGTTTACACCAGAGTCTAACAATCCAAAAAAACAGTAGTATCTGATGGAAAAAAATTTCTTTACCTTTCTAAATGGGGACTTTCTACAATTTCGCGATTAGGTTGTATTGATGGCATAATGTTTAAAGTGTCAAATAATTTTACGACATTTGTCATACAATGCTTATGTATCTGCAATGGTTATGAATCCATTCAATATTTACATCTGTAAAGTATATACCATACACTGAATATACTTAAAACTAGTTTTACTAACATCCATAACCATATTTCGTTGAACGTCAGTTACAAGATTCTGATTTGTTCTTTTTTTTAACCCCTTATAAAACCACGCCTATCAAAAATTTAGTCATTAGCAATTTAGTGATCAATGATCTCTTAAAACCATTCCTTTCTTAGAGAGGCATAAAAATTAATGTTTTTTGAAATTTCTATCAAACATTTTAATAACAATTTATGAAAAAAGCAAACACGGTATTTAATATTTACTATGTTACAACTTTATACTTGTTAAATGTCGTTATTTTAAGCTTTCGATATGGTTTAACCAAAATGACCAATCCCCCATGGTTGGGACATTTTAATGTAGCACACTGAGTTATGGCTTGCCGGAAATAAGAATGATGACAAATGTACTCAGATTAATATGCAAAGAAGTATATGTCAGGAACCTTATCAATTTACTAACAAATTATGACTTTTTTAGAAACAGGTTCAGATACTGAAGTAGGTGCTGATTTTGAAACGGAGAAGTAAGTAACGCGTTAAATCAATTAAATGCGAATTAATTATCGCAATTGATGATAGAAACGTTAACCGTATTTTCAATATTTCTACCAGTCAACAATTTAAATACAAAAGACTGAATTTATCGACCTAATATAGGTTTATAATAGCTGTATCGATTTCTCTCCGACGCCACATTCCGTTTTTTTTACCGCTGAACGGTAAAATTCTTCAGAATGGGTGAAAATCGATAAATCTTTAATTTTCTTAGCCTAGTTCCAATTTTAATTAAAATAATTTGAATATGCACAATTTACACCGATTCATAATATCAGATACTTTCATATACAGAATGCAGGGTATTTTTAAATAAATGATAAACTATCACATTTAAACGTGTTTATCAATTTCTTATGAATATAAGTAAGACACGATGACATAAAAATATAAATAATTAAATATATTTAGTATAAAAATTGTAAATCGACTTTCACCCCTCCAATTATAAAATAAATTTAGATTATAAAATTCGACTTATTTAATGAGTGAAAAATAAATTTTTATCACAGCTAACGATATTACATTATTTGTTAAGGGTCTATGGCAATTTTTTTATACCCATAATAGAGCCGACTAGAAATTAAAAAAAAAATTTTTTGGGTTTTCTTGCTGTCTATTGAAAAAATGACACCTCAGGGATTGAATCTTTTTGAAAACTATAAAATTCTGAAAAAAATTAGGTTCGTATCAAGCGATTTCTTCATGCTAAATCAAAGAAGAATATTTCATTCTATAAAGTTGACCTATACATTCATTTTTAATAATTCTTAGAGATGCATCTTGGAACTTTCTAAGCCATTCTTTATCTATCATGCTAAATATTCTTCAATATTTGAGGGAAAAATTAAAGTAACGTCTCTCAATATTGATAGGTTCACGAATAAAAGGAATTGCTTGTATTTTAATTCAAAGTAATTAGTGCCTTTAAAACCAAAATCAAAATTGATAGATTTTTGGGTTAATTTAACACTGGTGTGAATTCATTTAAAACACGGCGGTTCAATATAAGACGATGTCAGATCAATATAAAATCCAAGCCTACCAATTTTACGTTTCAATATTTTCGTGTGTAAAGATGAAAACACTCTCACTGTTATAACTCTTATAGAGTAACATAGTATATATAAATATATATAATTAATGTTCGATTATGAGTATATTAGTCTCTCTTTTACTTAATTATTCTTCACGATTATATTAAGCAATTAAAACACAATAAAAAATCAAACTATAAACATGTTACTTCCAATTTTTATCATAAAATGTTATAAAATATTTGTGGATAAAATGGAGAAGGGATTAATCCTCATATATAAATAGGATTTACTCTAAAATATATTTTAGACTTTGAATAACTTTTAAAATAATATTAAAATTTATTTTATGATATAAAGTTTAAGAGAAAGGAAAAGAGCAATGCAATAAAAAAAGATTACTCCAAGTTCCAAACATATCAGAAGATTTGTTTATGATAATGTCACCCAAACTTTTGAAAGACTTTGAAAAATACTATTGAATTTGAATTTCTGGCTTTTAGGTTGAGATTCCTTTAATACGAGATTTAATTATTGTTTCCGTATTAATAATGGGTAATAAAACTCTCTGAACTTCGAATTTTATTATTAGGGCTGGACAAAAATTGAGTCACGATACATAATTTTTAAAATTAATTTGCCTAGATCCTGGCCGTAAATTTATTTGGGTTGAATAATAAAATTAAAAAGGTTATAAAACATACAATAATTTTTCAACAAGTGCAAATTTATAGAAATATTTTTCAAATCTGTGTTAATCTGTTAAAAAAAAGTAAATGAACATCAATATTGTATCATTTATTTTTGCTAAACTATAAAAATTAGAGCATTTAAAATTTGTTAAAGCTCGACTTTTTCATTTAAATATTTTTAAGCTCGTAAATACTCATTTCAATCTTTTCTCTTATGTTAACAGAACAATAAAATTATGTGACCAAATTAAAGAAGAACGGAATCCTTTTTAATGTATAAAGTATTGATTTCATGATAAATAATTAAACGACACTGAATTTAAAGATGAACGTAATTTTTTTTAAAGATTTTGTTACTTGATTTAATGAATTTTTAAATGATTAAATTGTATGCATTTCTTAACTAAAATTTTAAGCTTATAACGTTCTGTTTAATAATTTTTAAAAAAAAGTATGAAATATGTTGGTTCATTTACAATAGTTTGATATAATACATCGTTTCCCTTTGTGAATACTTTTTTTTATATATATTGTGATTTTAAGGAAACATTAGTTTGTCAATTTCATATTTTGATTAAAAATCTTTTGTGAACCGATGTAACGAGATTTAAATATGTAATTATAATTGTTGAAATAGCAAAAACTATATCCTGTTAAATTTTCGCCCTAGCTCATTTTTTTTATTTTGCGTAGAGTAATAGACTCCGTATATGGGTTTGTTTTTTTACCTGGGTTTTTTTTAATAATATATCACTTAAACAGAAATTTCTTCTTTAAGTATAGGAAAATTATCCTTGACATGTCGTATGTATTATCCCTATTTGATATAATTTTAGAGTCATGATTATTTTCATAGAGTGAAATAATACTTTTTTTTATCCTGTTATTTATTCATTTTTACGATAAAATTGGTAAAATGAATATAATCATGATTCGTGAATAAGAAAAATTTATATTTACAAGTAATCGGATAAAAACGTAGCACAATCAAAATTTGGGAAAAATGACCAAATCTCGGGTGAAAATAAGGCGAGTTCGATTTTTTACGACCTACAATTAAGAAATAGGGATTTTTTTTATAATTTATCATACAATATTTGATAATAAATTTCCATAGTATATTCATATTGATGAAAACTAGCTTTAATAACGAAGGTTTTTAACATGTAACAAACTTACAGTGTTATAATTCAGTACCTATGAAACAAAATTTATTTTTGGATTGCACCCAAGAATACAAATAATACATTGCGAAATTTTGAAAAATTTTAGTGAGGGCTTCCCCGTGGTTCTTTTATCACGAACCAACAAAAAAGTAATATGTTTCCATTGCCCTCTTCAAAATCTTTTAATAATTTACGAATAAGCCTTTTTTTTCTTGCCTTATTAAAATAAATTTTTTATTACATTACATTTAATAAGAAAAAATCGCATGAATATTGATATGTGTATAATTTACGTGGATATTATGTTTACACGGTTTATTCTGTTAAAACAGTACGAGTGAAATTGATTCAACCTTTATTTTCCTCTGATAGTGTTAGCAGATAAAATTTCATATGCTTCTCTGTTTAATATAAGCTGATATCGATTTAGCACTGAACTAGTGAACTGTATAATATAACGGCTGAGTGTATTAAAATTAGCTGAGAATTGAAAAGATGTCTGGTTTTAATCTAAATGATAGAAAAGTAATTGTGATGCCATAGAATTGATAAGCTAATAAATTTTATAATCATTTTTTATGAATAAGTATATTAAAAAGAAATGTAAGTCTGTTACAATATTATAGAAGAATAAGAAAAGAATGGCCTATTCGCTGATAATATAAGATATTGAAGAAATATTTTAATAATTTGCTTTTAGAAAACTTATAAATGTTTTTTTAGGGTTGACCTCAAAGGAAAATAAGGCTAAATTTATAGGAGATGATAATTTTGTCGTCAATAATTTGAATATTATCTTGCCTGTGATGATACATAGATGATCAATTTTAATAATGCCTCGAGTCATCGAGCTGTAGACCCGCGTCATTTGAAAAAAGGAAAAAATTTGAATGCTCGAAAGGAAGTTAAATCACCCGTTCTAAACCTTCTCGGTTGTAAATTCTGGCTCCGTATTATTAATTTTTTTAATATTGTATGAAATCACGGTTTCCGACAGGAAGATGAACGACTATTGATGACGCTATATTTAGCAAACCCTATGAAAGCAGTCAAAATGAATTCAAAAGTGAGGCCTTTCATAGTTGTAAAGGCGGGTTCTACGATATCACTCAAGTTAAACAGCTGTTAGCTACTTGAAGCATCTTGGAGCGTTGTAGAAGTAATATGCAGTAAGGCCTTTTATATGATAGAAAGCATGGTATTTTTACGAAAAGAAAACACTTTATTTATGATAATAGTATGATCTCTTTGTTAGAAACATTCGTGTTTCTACGATATCTTTATATAAATCAATAATATTTTATTTTTTGTTCACAAAATATTTTGAAAATTTTCTTGAAAAACACATAAAAGCTTTTTCCTCTAAGCCCATCTATTAATTTTAAAAATCACTATGCCTATAATTTCACTGGCTTACATTTTACTGTATTTTTTTTACCTATATTGAACTCAACTAATAAATAATCTGTCAAGCGAAATATTAATTTTTGGGTTTTCCTACGCACTCCAAGCGGAAAAATGATTAAGATTCATTTCTCTCAATTTTATCGTTGTGAGGTTAAGACAATCTCATTTAATATGTTAGATAGGCAATTTTCTGCAACAAAGACCACTTTACCCATTTACTTTATGAATGGCTTTTGAAACCGTCGAATATATGATTACATGTTTGTTGTTTCCTGCAATTTAATTTAGTATAAAAAGTAAAAAATTTTTCATCATCTTTTTAATAATTAAAAGAAGTGAGACAAGGGAGATATTCTATTTTCCAAGGTAACTGGATAATAGGAGAAAGATGAAATAAGATTCTAATATTTCCTCATTAGTTCTCCAATTATTTTTTCAATTCTAATAATAGTAATAGCTTCAAGTAAAATAATATTTCTGTTATTTTAAGAATAATTAGGCATTCCGTCCCTATAATGAATATTAAAATAAAGTAGCCTTAAAAGGAACGATGAGATTAATACTTCCTCAACCACTACTCGTAAGACTATCAACCCGCTATAACCCGAATATTAAGCTAAATATAAATTTTATTATATTTTAAAAATATTTTTGTGGGAATCAATTTTCTCTAGTGTATTTAAAACAACATAGGCTCTTTCGCATCGGTGCAAATAATGACAATTTCATTTTATATTATAATTTATATTTCGCAGAGTATAAATATAATATAATTAAAATTTAATATCTCATATTTATTTTCAATAACAGAGGTGTTCTACATAATTAGATTTGGCTATTTTTGAGGAAAAATAAATAATCAAGACTGCAGCAGAGTAAAATATTTTAAAGAAATGGGTTGTCTGATTGTAAAATAGTATTCAAAATCGAATAAAAATTTAGGGAGAAGTAATCTTTGTTAGATTTAAGAAAACCATCACCCGTTTAACTTTTTCGTTTCACAATCTCTTAAAATATTGTAAAAGTTTATTAAAATTGATATTTTAAATTATGGGAAATTCCTACGAATTAAAAATCCACCTTTGAATATATATTGCACGAAAAAATAATTGAAGAAACGAAAATATTCTTAATATTATAATAAAACTGATCGAAAGACACCCCATTCGAATTTTCGGGCTTTTTATATTTGAGGAATATGATATATATAGCCATGAAAGGGGTATAACTGTGTATGCCAGAAATTTAGGTTTTGACCATCATACAGTTATCGTTTCGTCGAATTTAGTAGATCCTACTAAGAGCACGTTGAAAAATACAGTCAAAGTCTAAAATAATGGACATAAAATATTCATTTCGCCCCAAAATAGAAGGGGAAAATACATTGAAAAATTGGATGTAGGATTTCTTTAACGAAAATACAATAAAAACAACAATTGGATAACCATAATCAATTCAACATTTATAAATAAATCATATTTTTTTTACAATGGATTAATTTTATAGATTGTCGAAATTGCAGAATTTGGAGGAGATCGGTTTAATTATAACCTGCGATTTTAGTTATCAGTATTTGTAATCAGGGCTTTCTAAAGAAATGATATATTTTATGTGAAAAATAAACGCAATTTTTTTCATTAAATTAAGATTTGATTTATAGTATGCTGCGTTTAAGGATATACCTAGCCCTCAATATGCAATAAATGTGTCTATCATGCGCATAATGAGGATTAGGTAATGATGGCCATTGCGAAGCCAATTTTATAATTAAAGTCTTTATATTTTGATATATTATGCGACTCATGGATATTAAAATATTATTTTGTTTATTTTAGTCTGAAAAAAGATAAATATATATAGTTTTGAAGTGTAGGATAAAAGTGTATTAAGCTCATATTCATCAAATAATTTAGTTAAAAAATTTTTTTACGACTGCAATTGCAAATATAAATCAAATAATCAATGAAAAAAGCAATATAAATATTGATTTTTTGTTGATATAATTTATATCAACTCGAAAACACGGCCGTATGGCCAAAGAGTCTGAGTGCTCAAATCCTTTTAGGCCAGCTTGAGGTTAGACTCCGATCTACGATAAATATTTTAAAGAATATATAAAAATATTGTATGGTGTAGGCTTTATGTGTGCGAGTAAATAATGAAAATGTATACGGTTAAATATTGAGGGTATTGGGCAGACAGAGAGCAGAGAAAATGAAAGAGAGGGATTTCTATTTTTTAATATGAAAAAGTCAAAAATTTTTTATAAATTTTTTACTTCAAATTATATTTTATATAATAATCTCATGGGCCAAAATTGTATGGTTTACACACCTCAAAGGAGAGGTGGTTCGAAATACTCAAAAATACATTTAATCCTCACAGGATATTTAAAAAAACAATTTTTTAATTTTCATCCATAATATTTTTAAGTTAAAATTTCAAATTTTTAATAAAATATTTATGCGCAGGTGTAACAATTCGATTGAAAATTGGCCCTGACTGCCCGTAATTAAACATTTTTTTTACACTTCTCTAAATGAAGATAATGTAAAATTAATGTGAAATTTCATATTATATTATTTCTTGTCAACCTAAAGGTATCAAAGGACACCATATGTTATACAAAATATAAATTGAGAAAAATTAAATATTTATTTCGATATTCTGTTAATTTGATAACAATATATAATAGGAATGATATTATCTTCCAAATTAGTGATATAAATAGTTGACAAATAAACTAGAGTAATCGGGAGGCATATACTATATGTTCAATTATATAATTAAACAATATAAAATCGAAACATGAAACCTCAAATCTGAATTCTATCTAGTCATTAATCAGACGTATTCGATACGATCAATTTTGAAAACAATCAAATAAATTTTGTTAAAATTTAGAAAAGATAATACAAAAATGACACGATTACTCAGCGCACAGCCTGATGTATTTAAGCCAACCCACTATCGTCTAATAGAGCATAAGATGAACGTTGAAAGAATAAAATCAAATTTATCAAATAAAATATCTTATGTAGACTCTTTCTTCCTAATTTTTATCCTTCGTTTTTTTGGAAATACCTTCACATATTTTAAGATATAACTCATACGCCTAAAAAATGTTTTTTTTGGTGATTGATTCCCAACATCAATCCAAATAAGAATAAAGAAAATATATTTTTGAACGAAATTGTTGTTTAACTCATTATGTCCTATTTCTCATGACTCAGGAGGACAATAAACCCAAAAATCAAAGAAAGAAGAAAAATAATATATTAATTATAGAATTGTTCGTTTTAATATATTTGAGCGTATCTAAAAATTAGTTTAGGAACATTGCTGAATATACCTTCAATTAATAGGGGTTGTTTCAAAAAGTACTCCTTAATTTTATTACAAATTAAGAATAAAATAGAAAATGAATAGTGAGAAATTTGATTTAAAAATTAAATAAATTAACAAAAAGCGTAAATATCATTTTTCAGCGCATTGCAGAGTTAACTTCCTGAAAGGGGACCCTTCATATGGGATAGACAATTACGAGTCTTAATTTCGTATTACATTTGTTCGAACAGATACAAGATTTTATTTTATGCATATTTATTTAAAAATATTCAATTCATATAGATATTTTGTACCTATAATCATAGAATTTAATTCCTATAATTATGTAAATTTATAATGTAGTTGTGCAAACGCTCCATTTTGTTAGAACGGCGCCATATTGATCTAATTTTGGATATCTAATTGATATAATTTGAAATGGCTATTATTAATGTTTTCTTTGATAAATAAATAATATTTAGTAAATCAATAATATAGAGAGATATAATTGTAGTTACGAGACTCTTAACTAATGCACGATCATATCATAAAAAGTTATGATTTTTAATAATATAATTTAAAATTCATAAATTTTAAAATAATTATTTCAAACTACATAAAATTTAGTTTTACACTAATTAGCATGGATATTATTTTTAAATACATGTTTCGGAAACACTCTACGAGAAGCGTTTCAAACAAGATATCTTTAAACCATTACATTTAATTTAAAATTTTTAAAGAGATATTAGGGTATCGTAATTAAGCCTTTTTCGGATTAAAAAGTAATGCCTGATAAGTTTATAGTTTATAAAAATATTTTATTTAGTTCCTCCCTCTGTATTACCGAAATATATTTCCTTTACTCGGCAAGATTACTACTACACTATATATATATGCATCTGCAGTTAAAATTCAAATATTATCATGAACTATAAAAATTGTGAAGATGACTTACATTTTTTTCTCAAGACGAGAGACACTATATAATAATGGGAAAAATTACATAAGAAAAGCCCTTATATATATGACATGAGCTTTTTTTTAACATATATTTTCATTTATAACAAAAAAAATATTTTTTTACACTCAGCGGGTACAATATTTTAATTTTTTTTATAAATATTATAATCAATTGTCTGACACATTTAAATAGGAGGCCACAAATATGATACTAAGTATATAAGTTTAATTTAAAATTTTATGGCGTTTCTATATCAAATAACAGAAAATACCAATACTATGAAAAAAAAATAATGAGATACAATTTTGATGTATAATTATCAGAAAGAGAATTTTCATTTTTTCGATTGGCAACACAAATTCTTATAAAAGTGATTTAATTTAAATTATACTTCTCTTATATCATGTATTAAAATATAAAGTAATGTTATAAAAATATACAATCAAAAAATGACTGGGATTGGAGACCGAACTCCTCAAAAAATATATTAGAAATTAAATTAATACATAATATCCTTTCACGTTAATCCATTTATTTTGTAAAGCTAAGTAGAAAAAGGGATTAATTTTGCTGGCATGACTATAAAACTACTGTCACCATTTCATTAGGCTTACCAACAATATTGTATACAAGAAAAATATACACAATATATGCAAAACATTGAATTAATATAGATAGATATATAAAATTATTAAATGCTTTAGTGCTTATAAATAAAATTAAAATACATATTAATATCACATTAAGATTATTTTTTATTATACCTTCGAGGTCGAGGCAAAGTCATCGATCGTTGTAGGGATTTCCTACGTTTTGGTATAGGTGGTGGTGGTATATGCGGTGGACTAAAAGGGAGTGTTTGAACCGTTATTGACTGTGAAGAATCTGATGTTAATTGTGGGCTCAATTGATCCTAAAAATTAATAACGTTGATCAATAATATGAAATAAAAAAAAATAAAATTTTTATAAATCTTTAAAATATTATTTTTTTTTAATTTATATTCTAAAAAGCTATTAAAAAGGAAATAATGAAAATAGACACTGAAGGATTCATAGTTTGCAGATTAATTTTCCGGAAGACATATAGATATATTTTTCCTTGGATTACAGAGATGATAAATATGTTTTCTTTAATAATTTAAGTCATAAAAAAAATATAAATCATATATTGAGAATCCGATAATAGATGATTCAAATATATATTCATGAGTAGTTTGAAATTTAATTTTCACTATTGCAATCATAATCTAATATACAGATATATAGAGAGTTTTCCATAACCATATAATATTTTTTCAAAGCCGTGTTGCGCCGGAACAAAAATATTTTTTTTATCTCTTATAAGTTAAGATTGCGGAAATAAAATCACAAAAGAGACACACAAAAGAACAAACATAGATATATTTAAACTTATCCGTAAACAGTAAGCCATTGAAATTACATATCCATAGTGGTTATACTATGCACAGAGAGAAATAACCTCTCTCTAGGAATGATGGTTTTAATTAAAAACAAATTTGGTTGAGGAAAAATTGATTCCGTTAAGCTTGTCAAATATTCATCCCATAGAATTTATGATAGCACGTGTTGAAATAAGGTCTAATGATAATATATTTTTCGTGAATAAAAATTAAGAAAATACGATTAGAATATGGATATTCATAATTTATCAATTGTTAAAGGCTTATTAGATGTCGACAAATAATAAAATAATTTATAAAGGCAGCAAAAAAAATATTTCCGATCTATAAACAATATTCCATATAATTAAAAATTTTAAAACAAGCAGACATTTCATTTGTATTAAAAATAAAAGATGCGGTAAAATAAATATCAAGGCATTTTCAGAAATCAAATTGTGTATTGACCTAAAATTGATAGCCGCTCACTGAAAACACCCTGCCTCACATTTACTAGATTTTGATATACCATGAATAATCGTCCGATTTAATATAAATGACTATAAAATAGGTCAGAGTGATCAGCCAATTTTGAGCGTTACAGACAGTTGCTCAAGTTTGCAAGTATCACGGGGAGCTGTGCCACAATCCAGATTTAGATACTCCTTCCAAAAATTTGTAAATTTAAACTGCTTTCTTAGGTATTGCAGCCCACGAAGCTCATCTACGTGGTTTCTCCACAATGTCTGCCCTATGTCTAACACTGAAGCCATACATTCGTAATCCATTCAATGATAGCAACGAATTAAGTATATAGAGCCAGAATTTTTAGAAAATATATAATAATTCTCGGTTTACAAGTGCATGCTTCACCGTAGCCCAAAATGAAGAGCGCCAACCCATTAACCTCATAAGGTCTAATATAATAAATAGATAATATTAAACTTTTTTTTATATTTAATTGATAAAAAAACTTGTTGTATGTTCCATACGCATACGCCAACGCGTTCCACCCATTAATTTAATTTATTTAAAATAACACACCAGGATATATACGCATGCGATGGATAATTAAAGGTAAAATCTGAATAAAAATAAACCGGTTGTGTTGATGGATGTACAAATTTGATAAAAAATCATAGAGTATAATCCAAACATATTGTGTTACATTCGCAATATAGTAAATACCATTGATATAAATAAGAGCTCAATTATGAAGAAGGATGATGATTAAATTTGCTTTTCAAACCAAACCAAAGCAAAATTCAATATATATTTGTTCAAAAGCTTTATTTTTACTAGATTTGTGCCTCGAAATAATATTTTACTTTTAGCTGTTTGTATTCCCATTTTAATAACGCAAAGATTGTAGTGCGCATCACTGCCTCCAATTTATTCAAATGAATAATAAATGAAAAATAATATACGTAATTTAATAGAAATAAAATTGATGCCAATAAAAAGAGACTATATGGGCATCATCGTTTGTACTATTTTAGGTGTAATTTTCTTCCATTTTATGTTTGATAATATTTGTACATAGGCGAATAAGACCCTTAACTATAAATTTGTTAATGAAGCCAGAAAGATAAAAGGTATCCAAATAAAAAATAATAATACACACGCTAAATATCATTATCCACATTAAAGAATTTAATAATATGATTTTCGATCTTTTGTTGAAGATGCTATTTTTAGTAGTAAAACTGGCGATGATTTCAGAAAAGACAGGCGTTAACCAAATACAATGCTATTTGCTAATTTGCTCATGCTATAAAAATTAGAAATGAAAAAATGTAACAACGAATTGGTAAGTATGGGTTAGTGTGTGTTAGTAGTATTTAAGAGTCTGAATAGTATATGTTATAAGTGTTGTAATACGGCTGAATAAAGATTCATGTGTAAAGCCTCAAATCATGGTATGGATTATAATGAATAGATTAAAATAGACGCACGCGCTACCCCATTAATTTTACCAAATTAACTATTATCTCCTGAAATGGCACTAAAATAGAAAATATAATGTCTCCAATCAAATATTAAGAGCATAATTCAAGAGATACCCAAAACTCGAACCTAATTATTTTTAATATTGTGCGTTTGGAAATAACACGCGAGGAATAAAAAACGCATAAAAAACAAGTTGAGTGGTAGATATTAATTTTGCGAAACCTAAAAAAATTATATAATTAAAATTTTCTTTGATCCAATCAGTATAATATATTTAATGATTAAATATAAATAAATTCAATTCGTGAGAATATTTTAACATTTTATGAATATATCGTAATCAATAAAGTCATACCGTGTCTTCATGTTCGATATCAGAATCTCTATCAGAGTTTAAGGATTGTGCACCCCCCTAAATATAAATTATTTAAAATTAAAAAAAATATTAATATCATAAAAAGTGCTGGGTGCGTATCCATGAAGAACAAGCAATCACTTGGCGAATATGGGAAAATGGATTAGAAAAAAATAAAAACATTTTTTAAAACCCTCATTAGTAAATTAGTCAAAAGGTTATAAAACTTTTAGTTTTTTCAATAATTCGTTAATATTAAAAAACATTGTTTAGTGTTCGCGATTAATCATACACTTAAAGTAACTGGCCATTGAATCTTTGTCTTTTTTTAAGCTTTTTAAATTATATAAGTGGTTTCCAAAATACATAACAGTTGTTATCTGTCGGTAAGTTGAGTTGTCTTAAAAAATATGGACAGGGGTGAGACACGATACAAATAATAGAACTTAAAGATAATGTTATAACCGAACAAAGAGGAATAATTTAAAATCTATTTCTTAATTTTTTATTGAAGGATCTCGTAAGAAAGTTTAAATTTCTTAAATATTTTGATTTAGAAATCCTTTAAACGAATACAAATAGTCTTGACAGTTGTAACTTTGATGGTGCAGTCTAAGTAATCTAGAACATATATTTTATACAGCTCGTTTTTCCCAAGACACCTAGCATGGGACAACTTAACGGAGACAAGACCCTTTCAAGTAATTATTATTCAGCAGGGCACGCCTAGAAATAGCAGCAAATTTGTTTCTATATATTTTAGTATTTACAAGAATAATATATTCTTTTATAAGTCTTATGCAAAAATAATTTAAAAAATTATAATTAGAATATAGAACTAAAAAAATATATCTTATTAATATATTATATGAATCTAATTAGATATAAAAGACATATTTAGAGAACTATAATTACATATTTTTAATAAAATATTTTTGTTAATTTAGATAAAATGCAGATGAAAAAAAAATGATAATAATCAAATAATTTTAAAATTACATTGAAAATAAAAATATATTTGTACAAATATCATTCGAAAAAATTCATATGCTTCGTGACAAGAGAGTTTTTGTACTCAGCTGTGACCACCACCACCGTTGTGATACGCTTAATCGATTTTAATGCATAACCTAAAACTTTTAAAGAATTTAAATATAGATTTGTAAAATATTTGGATTTACGTATGTCAAAAATTAATAAATACATAGAAAAGTAACCGCTGTTCATATTTTGCATTAAACGATACCCAGAGACTCTGCTTGATAAGTTCGTCTTGCATACATTATTAAAAGCATTAAACTTAATAAAATTTTTATACTGAACACTGAATGCCACATTAAAATTTACATTCTTAAAGTATGACAAATAAAATAAGAGAATTTTATTTTTAACACATAACCTATATAGTTGCTATATTAATAAATAAAAGTACATAATTTCTTAATAGATTTATATCTGAATGCAAATAATAGAATTTTTAGGGGAATAGTTAAAAATAAAGAGATCTTGAATCGAAATATACTCTGAGAATATTCTAATCAGTTTGAAAAAAAACCCAGCTAAATCATTGTCGAAAGAGAAAGTTTGAGTATTAAACAACAAGTTTCATAAATTTTTACAATTTAAATGCAATATATTATAACATTACGCTTTAAAAAATATTATAAATTGATTATAATTTTCTAGTTTAATATTATCATTATTTATAATACACTAAAAACCTAAAACTATTATTTGTTTCTTTTAAAATCTAGAAATAAAATATAGAGTATATAGATTGAGTTAGTTAGATCTCTCCTCTAAATTTGTAGGAAAAAAATAAACTGTTGGTATTAATCGTTTATATATATTGTGATAAGTCTTAAATATTAAGTACCCGAATGAATAACATAAAAGAATTATTTAGATTAAAAAAATGTGGATCACAATGAATTATCCGCTTATTTCAGGTTGCATGACTATATTTATTTACATGCCGAACATATAAAAAAAATATAAGTTCGAAATATTTAATATCAGATTGAATAAAATGACACGTAGAAAAAATAATATATTCGTAGAAACTATTAAATGTATGAATTAATTGTCATACTGATTGAACATTAAACTTGTATAGATTCGATTTTGCTTGACTTGAGCTCTACTTTGGTATTGACCCGTCTAAAAAAAAAATTTTTATCGTAAAGATAAAATATATATACTATTTAAAATATAGCTTATATTAAACATCATTGCAAAATATTGATATTATTCATTTAAATATATTATCTAGATTTTATTGAGAGTCAGAATTTTGATAAATCACCATATTTTAACAGTATTAAAAAATGGATATAAAAGTAAAAGGATAAAATATTTGTGCTTGTAATAATATTATATTTATTCATGACTTTGGTAGACTTGTGGAGGATATTTTTGATATTATAATCAAATTTATTTATGGAAGATAGATAACTATTCATACTTTAAAACTCCATTAAATAATTATAGGTAAATATTTTTAAACATCATAAAAATTCATGATAACAAATTGAATAGTCATCAAAATAATATACAATCCGTTGCTATAATCAAAAATCTTAATTTCTCGTAAGAATTTAAATGACAATTTAATCATAAATAAAAATAAATGTAACACTGTGTATATATAAATTGTAAAAAATTATAAAATTTGATTAAGAGTAAAATAAATTTAATTATATATATATCAAGTAGTGTTATGAATATATTTTAAATATAAAATACCGTTGATAGGGAGTGTTGCAGTTTTTTAGCATTCTTTTTAGCCTCCTTTTGAGCCCAATCCTAAAAATCACATCATTGCAAAAAAACGATGAATTAAAATATATTTTATTTCCAAAAATAGAATTTCATAAAAAAAATATGATTATTTCCCCCATGCCATTTTACGATCAAAAGCGAGCAAACAGAGGTAAACTTCTACCATTTAAGCAGAGAATATTTGTATTAATATTCTAATTCCTGCATCAAAAATAGAGTAAACTCTAAACAAACATGGGATAAAAAAAGAAAAATTTGTTCCCATAAATTAACGCCACTTTACCAATCAAATTATATCCAACTGATAATTATTTTATGAGCAAAATAACCGCTTAAGCTGATTTAATGTTGTTAATTGTTAAACTCTACTTATGTATTTATATTTAATAAGTTTATAACATTAATGTTTTTTATAGCTTATATTTATAAACCTTGCCCCGAAATTGTTAAATAAAATAATGAAAAGTATTTTAAATCATTATTTGCTAAAAAATATTTACATCACATAAAACATTTGGTCGATGTAGTTTTATTTCTTAATAAGAGATATTATAAACTATTGCCCTGATAAATACTGTTTATATTATTTATAATATCTAATTATCCTTTATTTATATTTTTAAACAACTAAGAAAGGTCAGTAAAAGAATTAGTGGCATGAGGGTTTGACCTCTCAGAATTTTTAAGCCTTAAAAGAGAGTATTACTAGGCTCTTTCTCGCTTTCTGCAGTTTTTTTTAAGTTTTTGGATGCATAGGAATAGCTCTACTGATAGAAATTACCCTAGATATATAATACAGATATTTGTTTCCATTTTCCCTTAACGCAAAAAATTTTTCACCAGTAATAGCCTTGTTTTGTTGAAAAGAAAACGATTAGACAGATTACAATTTTGTAATTTTTATGATAACTATATTGGTAAAAATAGATATGATTAACTTTATAGTTTGATGTGGAAATGTAATAAAAACACACTAATTTTTTTTCATTCGCATACATAAATGACATAATGTTAGGGTAAAAATAATTTATTTTCCGTCTCTTTTCTTCAAAAATAATATGAAATCGAATTCTTTTCTCCGTTTTTATCAAATTACATAGATTAAACTAATTAAAATCACATTCTGACAGATTTCGAAGAGTGTCGACTAAACTGAGAACTTGAATTTCTGCTCTCCAATGAAAAAACAATTATATATAAAATAATTAGTGTGGTTTAGATTGAGAAAAATATATATTCTTGCACATCACTTAAAAATTAAGAATTTGCTTTGTATACGAATATGGTTAAAAATATTTCTTTAATGCAATAAAATGATTTAAAGATAGTATTTTCAGCAATTATTTCAAATATAAATATATTTTTAAGGTTCAATTATATAGGGGAAACTATTTCGCTTTTTTATAATAGACTGGAAATATATTGAGCAATTTTAAATGGCCAAATTGGCCCCCGAGCATCTATATTTCAGCAGATACAATTTTGATAATATTTAGAATTAATTGAAGCAAAAATGTTGAAAAATCTTCTAATGGATAGTTAAATTCATTGTAATATTATGTATAATTATAATATAAAAATATTGGTTGATAAGTAATATTAAAGGTTGATTTTGATAACTCAT
>SGJC01000786.1:0-11489 GCA_009887335.1 Henneguya salminicola
AAAGCACCTGGTTTTTAAAATAGTGCCATATTGATTAAAAAAAACACCCAATGGGGGGCTAAGTTAGGTAAACCTTACCAACTAGACATTTGTTCTCAAAGTAAAAAAATAACCTGATTTATTAATTATCAAATACATCGAAATAACATAAACAAGATATTTTCATAAGCTTTACTAAAAAATAATAGATATCAAGGTATGAAGACAGGCTTCTCTTTTTACTAAGCTCCTATATGTCGATTGATAATAAAATACTGCTGAAGTAGAGGTAACGCAGTTGAATGAAATACGGGCATAAAATCAAATTATGAAAATGCCCCTCCCCACGCGCGTGCTCGATGTGTTTAAAAGGGATCAGTATTCGTATTCTTTAATTTTGAGGCGCCTGACCTGTTTGCTTTCGAAGGACGGCAATTAAATAATTATTACTCACGATTTAACTTTAATATTTTCCGATTAAAAAACCAAAAAGGAGGAAATTTATCATAAAATGAGTAGAAATTTGATGTGGTTTAGTTGAAATTAATCCATTAAAAGCTGGTTAGATGAATGTGGGGGAAATTTTCTCTTTAATGTTTTATTTATTGAAATTTCGGATAAATTTCAATGAGTTGAAAAGCTGATTGCGATTTTATGCATTTAATATGAAATATTGCAGGCATCTTATTTATCTTGAATAAAAAGAGGCCCCAATATGCTAACATTGAGGATTTGTTCTCCACGAGCTAAGACCTTTGTAATAAGACGTCAGTCGAGGAAAAAGGTTGGATGGAAGAGTTGATAGAGGAGAGCCATCTACTACTGCTTATATAGACAGTATTCCTATCTGGCACCACTATGGGGGATTATGAGACTAGTAAAGTTATATAAATCCAGTCAGAAGCAACAAAAATATTATTTGTTCGAGTTCTTTCAAAACTGATTTAAAAATTTCCTATTTAAAGTGAGCGAAAGGCATATTTTTCATTAAAGTTTATAAAAACATAAAATTGTTAAATGTGTATTTATTTTTATAATTGGCTGAATCATACAAGAGTGGACACCTTCCATGTTATTGAAGCATGTACGGAAATTTAAAATAAATTATTGTACAATCAAAAAACGAGTCAATATACTTTACGTTTCATATGTGTCTAATAATACATGCCATAAATTGTTGAAATGCACGCGACGGGGTTGAAATTGTCCCAGGAAATCCTTCAGAAAAGGCACCATAATATTACCATCTTCATCTAAAGAATTAGTTCGGTTTCGTGGAGAAATTTTGTATTTAAGTGGTTTCATTGTATTTGTACACACTCCAGAGTTTGGGTCGGCTAAGGTCTCAAAAGGAGTTACAGTAAAATGGTCATATAATAGATTGAGATTTGAATAAGATCGAAAGCGTTCTGTATGGATAATAGAATTAGGTAATACATGTGTCTGAATGATTCGAGTCAGGGTGTCTGCAGTTCTATCTGAAACTTCAACCAACGAAAAATTTTTCTTTCTGGAGTACGCTCAACCCCTCCAAGTATCAAGATACCGTCAACACTGTGCCCCTGATGGTATTTGACCTTGCCTAATTTTGCCTTGTCGATTTTAACGACAATATCCTTAAAGTCCAAGGCATCAGACATTTATTTGCAAAAGTTTCTGGCCATAGATGTAACTCCCGTTTGAAAGGCCCATAACTGTTCGATCTGCCCATGTTTCACACCAGAAAGCCAAAAGTAAGTAGTTTCCACAACTTTATTCAAGGGTAGCTTCATCTTTGAGGAAAAAATTTCTTGCAAAAAAAGCATAGCGTTTTCTACATGATTTAGTAGAACACCTCAATATCTTTCAATACTGTTTAACAGTTTCCTGACAGAAGGGCGCCACGTTAGTACTTTAATTATTTCCTTTTGCCCCAGGTAAATAATTTCAAATTCTTCTTTGTCGAAAATAGCATGAAATTGTTTTCTAGGAGCATGAACTTCAAGAGAAATTCGCGCTTGCCTAATATGTGTCCTCTATTATATGAAAGATCCAACTAATTTATGTTATATTTCATAAACTTATAAGATTTTTAATACTTTAAATGTTGATTTTTTTTATCTAAAGAAGTAAATTTAATTTCAGAGACAAGTCAAGAACATTAAGTCAATCAAATCTTCACCTTTTTTTTAATTTTTAAGTTATTGTACAAATTTGTTATTTAATTGCAAACTCGACTTAATTTTATTTTCAAATGCAAAAATATTTTGATAATTATCCCTGATCTTAACCTAAATAATTCCAAAAATAAGTATCTGAACGCGCCTTTTGAATTCGTGTTTTTGAGAAATTCAAGGAATTGACGCTGATTTAAACCATTTTTTTTAAATTCAAAATCAAATTTTACGTTAAAAAGAGATATTAAATGATACGCTTCTAACAAAAGTATTAAGAAATATTGAAAATTAATATAAAAAATAATCAAATTTAGTAAAATATATGAGGTAAATAAATTAATGAATATCTTATTCATCAAAATAAAAGCAAGGAAAAATAATTTGTAAGTCAAATCAATATTTAGCGTATTATCGAGAAGGGGTTGATAATATCTGGTTAGTTTTAGATCTTTCTGGATTTTTATTAAGATCAAAATGTGACAAGCCTTTAGGATGAGTTTTCTCGATTATGTCTAATTGGGAGTACTAAGTACTTAAGAGATGCACTGCGAGAAAAACTTACCCTACGTCTCCGTATAAGATTAATAATAATTTCAAATGACTTATTTTGTATTGATATTATTCAAATCATATCGAACCATATTTTTCCCATTAAAAATTGTTTATAATCCTTAACCTTTACTTACCAAATAAAATTTTTTGTCCTTGAGGTTCCAATTCAATTATTTTTTTGGCATTAAACTGGTAGTTGGGTACAAAATTAGTAAACAGCTAGTAATATATTATGTAATATCAGTCAAGCAATTCAATTTGATCAGCTCACCTAAACTGAACAGTCTGATATTTATAATTCTTTATTTATGGTATTTCTTTGGGGGAACCGTGGGTTGGGTGAGTATATTTTGTAATATAAACATGTTTACGGCGATCTTCGGTAGTCTTTCTCTCACTGCTACCGAAACGATTCATTTCAAGTAACACATCATTCATGGGCATACGTTTGCCTCCAGTTATTGGTCGGTTCTGGTCTACTCAGTGGGCCGTTTGTGTGCTGCAACAGGGATATACTGCATGCCCAGCTGTGTAGAACATAGGATAGTTAAAGGTTGCGAAAATTTTTTACTTTTTTATTCTATTAAAGATTTTATTTATTGTTTTAAGCGTTTTTGTATTTTCCATCGAATATTATACAACGGATAAACTTGAAATATTGTAAAAAAACAAAAAATTCTATTTATAATTTAGGATCTAGGGAATCGTAATGAAGAGAAAGGATGGCCATTTTAAAAACTAAATTTATGATATTTTCTTGCTGTAATCTATTTTATAATGAATTCTTTGAAATTTTTAACTTTTCATAATCTTAAAATTAATTTCGTAATAATACGATGTTCTTATTTGATAAATGAGTATAACTTTTGATAAAATTAAATATATTCAATATTATATCTATGTTCAAAAGTGAACATGATTTAGCAATCCTATCAAATATTTACCTTCCTTCCCTACCTTCTCCATGTTATATTTTCAATTTGACAGAAGACATTCATCTATTTCTAGATTTTTATTGACTGTCTTCAATTATTTTTTTAAACTTCTTAGTTTATAAAACTTAAAAATGGGCTCGAATGAACTAATACGTATCTAGTATAGTATTTTAACTAAACCATACTCAAAATATTTTTATAACCCTCATAAATAATAAGAAAATATTGAGGCTTATATTTGATTTTTGACAAAACGACTTTTCTCTTCAAAACTTTATTGAGAATTATGCCAAAAAATTATAAATTACAAAAAATATATCACGGTATTTTGTTGAGCGAATTATTCCTGTTCATACATTGAATGCGCAGTTGAAAAAAAATATAATTCATAAGTCTTTTCTGTGCTGAAAAAATATTATTTATTTCCATAAAATTCAGAAGTTAAAATATCAATTTTATAGTTAATATTATCTGCTTTTTTTTCTCGAACTGGAGGTGTAAAACTTTACTAGTTTCGTTTAAGGGGTATCACGGTTCCCCATACCGGAAACATGTAGACATCTAAACTTTGATCAGCAGTAGTGTGGGAATCTTCCGCCAACAAACATTTAACATAACCTCTTCCATTTATGGATGCCGTATCCCTCGGGCATTAATCCGCTGGAATATTTATAGGTTAGGGAGGTCATATAGACACTTCTCGCCCTTTATGAAAAAAAAACCTTCCGATTCTATTGCTAATATTTCAATAGTACAACATCTGTATCTGGATGGAGTGGAAACGATCATTCTCTACCACCAACACCTAACCAAGGATGTCTATCTGACAGTTAGACCTAATAAAAAACTATCTCCTGGGTATAAACACTTTATTTTGTGATGAGGAAAATCACGATAAATTAATTCGTATTTATGGCTTATAAATATCCCAACTTTGGGTATTCCATGCAATCAAATGTTAAAAATATCGATCTCGAAAAAATCAGTTAATTTATCATTGCATAAATCGACCAATAGTTTTGAAAGCACGATTCTGCCTCGAGAATAGAGTAAGTCCTAGATTTTGACAGTTAATTAAACCAAATGGGGACATTAGATCTTTTATTAAAAGACACCACAAAGGTTTAATGTAGCCAATTATAATAAAATAAAAGTCTTCGGATTTAGACTCAAATTATGGAAATATCTTAAATGTGTTGCCAGAATTACCTACGCCTGCTTATGAGCATATTGTGAGTGTAAGCCAATATATATTTGCTTATTAAAGCTAATGAAAATACTCAGCAGAATTCTTTCAGCCCGATAAATTTATCCTTGACAAAAAAATGAAAAAATTTGGCAACAATATTTTTTTAGGTAATACTGTCTTTATTCGATGATGACCAAAATGGTATAATATTAAATATTATATTTGGCATTAAATTAAATATTTTTTATGTGAAATAAGTTTTGTTTAATATCTAATTTTATTTCAATCTTATTAATGGCTTGAAAGGTCATAATTATTTTTATAATTTAAACAAAAAATGAATGACAATTGAAAATCGTGTCATGACGTCGATGTGGGAATAAATTCGCAACTATAAGAAAGCTATGATTATAAAATTGTATTTATTATAAGATCATTGAAATGTTCACAGATACGTTTGAAAATATTTTTCCTACAATATATCCAGTAAATCAAAGACAAATATACAATGGAATCGATCGATCTAAAGATGATATTTTTGTTGTAAAACTAGATGTTGCTCAATTTAAACCTATTGAATTATCTGTTAAAGTAGAAGGGAACAAATTAATAATTTCTGGAAAGCATCAAAATAAAAATAAAAATGGTCATGAAAGTTGTGATTTTGTGAGAGAATATGATATTCCATGCGAAGTGGATATTGCTAGTATTACTAGTAGAATTACACCAACTGGGGTATTAATTGTAGAAGGAGATGTTAAAAAAGATGACCCTAAATGTAGTTTAAGTAAACTATAAATTTTAATAATATAAGATAACGATGCAGTTGATATATCAGACGCATGCAAATTTCATGTCTTTGTCAATATTTCAGGCTATAAACCTGACGAAATTAGTGTTAAACTTTCAGGGAATGATCTGGTTGTGGAGGGAAAACAATCTACGGAACTCAAATCAGATGATGGGAAGCGAAAAATGAAGCGTTCAAAAGGGTTTGTGTATACTTTTGCTTTACCACCTGATGTTGATATCAACAGCATGATTCCTAAATTTTCATCCCCTAGTCGTCTTGACATTGAAGCCCCACGAATCAACAAAAGACCAGAGTGTAATGAAAAAAGCTTGGAAATAAAGAACGGACAAATAAAGCAAGCATAAATTTATTTCGAATTAATAGGATGATTTTTTTTTAAATTCAGAGCGTCTAGTTTTTTTTACACTTAACCTTAAATATATCTAGTTAAAAGACATTTTATTTTTTTTCGCCCAAATTATATAAATTTCTTTAATGCCATCATTAATTCGAACTCACAAAAACTACTTATAACTAGGTAGGCGTCTAATTATCACCCAAGAAGAAAAAATTTTATTGTCTCCAACCATTACTTTCAATTTTATTTCAATAATTCAATTAATTTATCATTTAATTTTTTTTATTAATTTGGAGGGAGGGGGGGCATAAAAGTACCAAAAATTATTTTTTTTCTGCCATTTTAAAAACCCGATTAAATGCGAAAAATCAACCTTGATTTTTAAAACTGGCTTCCAATATTTTTTTCAAGTTTTGTCGCGAGAAGTCGCATTTCTATGAGTTTTAGTAATTTCTGCGTGCATAGTTTTTCCCCTTTGTTTTATGGATACATTTTTTACCATTTTCAAATTTGATTATGTTATTAAATCAACCAAGAATCATTTTCAACATTGAGCACGTAAAAGAGTATAGAAGCCAATAACATAAATATATGGCTTTATTGGAAGAGAAATAAAGATCTGTATACTTTTAAGTAGATTTTTGTGTTTTCCAATTAATTTAGCGGTGAAAGGATTCTTAATTCAATTAAATGAAGATATTATAAACACAATCAATACAACCCCACCCACAAAATTTAATTACCAAAACTAAAAATAATAAAAGCCTAATATTTTAATGGGCATCTTCACTTGGAATGTGGAAAATAGTATTGCTCAATCAACTTACATTCTCTTGTTTGCTTCACAAAGAAGTTCAAGAATTAAAAACTATCACTGAATGGCATTTTCAGTTCTTTTTTGTTTTTATTTTATTCGTCTCATTAGTTAATACTTAAAATGCCTTGCCCGTAAGATAAAAGTCTGGCGGTTGTTAATTCAATGGTGTTTCCATCTTTAAAATTATTATTACAGGGTGACATGCGCAGATCCCACCAGTTATACTGTAATCTAGCCTAAATTTTAATTGCAGAGTTAATGCTGCAGGTGTACGGAGTCTTTAGAGCAATGATGACAGGTGTCCGGTTTTATTGGGAAGATCCACGACAGCACTGATTTTCAATAGTTTGTAATCAACAGTTATTGTAAACCATGATGTAAATCTAAAACTTCCTCGAACAAAAACAGTAAAGTTTTATCAATCTCGCCTTTGAAAAAAAATGATCTCTAGCTTTTTGAGAAAATTTATAGAAAGTAATATAGAACAACATGGCATCTTTATATTTGGAGGATGATCACATAAACAAATGAGCCCGCATGCGCAGTAAAAAATGTCGTTTTTGAAACTAATCGCAAACGAGTAAAATACATAACTTTGCTGTATAATTATTTTCCATGTATCTAACCCCTAAATATACAATCAGAGGGGGTATTTGCAGCAACTTCTTAATTAGTCCATAATTCAATCAACACTTTGTAATAAATTGATTAATAAGTTTTCCCTTTGACCCTAATTTAAAAAATAAATGAATTTAGCATTTTATTAAATTTTCTTATACATTTATCCTATTTAGCAGAATTTTATTGTTTTCATGTTATTTTGTTCAATTGAAGTAAAATTAATTTTTTAATAATCAAACCTTATTTTTATATTAAATTTATGCAAGGAAATTTATATATTAGTTCAGCTGACAAGAAAAAAAAAAATATCCTTATCTCCAGTCCCAATTTTTATATTACCTTAAAAACAGTTGTAATGTTACTGCTCGATTAAGATTTGGGCGAAAAAAATTGCACGTATAAAACTTTACTGGTTACTGTTGAGAGCCTCTCCCAATTGGCACGAATAAATTTCTATGTAAATACGCTTAGAAAGGCATCGGTAGTAGTCGGTGGTCCTTGCCACCAAATTTCTTCTCCTTTAAAAAGCCGTATTTCTGGGTTGTTTGCTTGCATGTAAATTCCTCTATAGTTCATTAAATCTACTTAATAAAAGCTATATCTCTGAAATAAAAATAGTATCCAATTCTTACGAACGTTTTCTTTTAACTCGATGACACAACTGCTCGCGACCTCTCCCTATGTTGCTAGTTTCCTTCTAACTCAAGAACCCTCGTTACACATGTCAATAATACCAAAACGTATATCAAATGAATTGGGATATAAACTGAACAATTCACGGCGTTTTATAGAAAAAAATAAAAGGGTTTCACGAAAAACAATTATTTAAAACCATTAGCATGTAGAACACGTAACCTATTGTAATTGAATATGTATTGTTTGGAAATTTTAGTTGTTCCCTTCATTATAAGAGATTTGTCAGTTTGTTTAAAATATCAGCAAATTTCCCCTTAGTACGGAGCTAAAAGAGTCAAAGGATTGAACATCCCTTTAATTTAACCGAGAAGAGACGAGAACTGAAAATAATTTTAAATCGCAAAGAAATAGTGAGTTCCCTCAAGTAAAGCTTTTAAGTCATTGAATGAAAAAAAATCTAAAAAAAACATAGTATGCTCTATTGCTGATATATGAACTTAATTTAAGTATATTTTCTGAGAACCAATAATATTTTTTTAACTATAATTTATAAACTCCTGATTTTATTTAGTAAAAATGTAAGAAAAAAAAAGTAAAGCAAAAATATCCGTACATAAGATATAAAAGATTCCACTATAATTATAACATTGTTTTTTTATTGCATTCCTGTTAAAATTAGTCAAAAGTTGTAATACCAGCATAGGGACGTTTAATGGGAAAGTTAACATTCATAGTTACGGGGTTTGTCTCACATACTCCAGGATAAGGTAGGTAAAAGTTTTGTTGATTATTTACTGGGAGAGAATCACACATCTGATTCATACCCACCAAAACTTGTTGCATTATATAACCCTAATATTAGATATATGCATGCTTTACGTGGGTATTATTAACCGTTTCATAGTTTCCGTTGTTATTACTTAACATAGCTTGTCGGATATAATCGGTATTGTTCGAGATTTGATCCGCACCTCCATCAGATTGTGTTGAACCTTTTGATAAATTGAGATTTTTTTGTTCTTTTCCATTCTGAGATGTAACTTGATTTGAATTTTGTGCTTGAACAGACGTTTGTATATTATTCACAACTGTATGTCTGCAATAATTAAAATATTAAAAATACCCATTTTCATACGAGGAGTTTGAAAATAACGAATTATTCAGATAAATATATTCAAATAACTCAATAGTTCTGCGCAAAACTATTTCCTGAAAAAAATTTAATCAATTAAATTACTCGAGCGGGTTTTTCAATATCAGTTGGTTGTTTAGGAAGTAGAGTCCATAATCTTTCAACATAAAAATCAATTTGATTGTCGTATAATTCAGCTAAAAATTAATATTATTATTACTGTTGTAACGAAATTGAGCTGATATTCCACGTAGTAAAACTCTACACCCATGAACGCATTTAATATCCACTGTCAAAGAACCGTTACATGGTGGAGTTATAACCTTCATAATATTATTCGTAATAATCTTGATAAAATTATCAAAAATATACTTCTGTTTTATATGCAATTTGATTTCCAAAAGCAACTTGAATGCCTTCAAAAAAATTCTCACCAACAATTGCAACTTCGTCACAACCCGATAGTTTTCCTTCTTTAGGAATTACTTGGTGTATTAAAGGAAGTTTAGCTGATATGTCTTAAATAATATACATTATAGATACCACTACACGAGTTAGACATATTTGAATCACATACAGAAGTTGGTCTGCGTCCATGTTTTGAATTATTATGAACGAACATATTTTCAGAAGTAACAAGTTGTAAAATCTCGTTATTTCTTATAAATCCTATCATAACCTAAATGTGAGGTGTCGAATATACTTGAAACCGACGAGTTTCTCGTGGATTTCCGGCGTTTTTTAAACAATTTTGATTGCATTTCATATGATAACGAGTTGTTATCCTTTTGAAATTAGTGGATAGATTATACCCATTGCTCATAAGGACAGGATCTGAAGGAGTTTCATTCCGGTTCCCGCACGATTTACTTTCACAACAACGACTACACTCGAAATAAATTGATTACCTGCACATGACTTCATGAGTAAGAAGGACTCTACACATATCTGGATTTTTATCCTGGCCATCATAAGAAATAGGCTAATATAAAAATCGTATCAAGTTACCTTTTTGGAGGAACTATCTATCAACCTTACCAGTATTTCTTCTGTTTTTTTCCTACCTAATAGGTATATATATATTGAAAAAAAAACCGTTTGCCAGGTTAAAATTTAATCGATATTTTATTCCATTTCGAAGAGGTTTTTCGTTCTAAATAAATCATTAAAGATTACCGGGTTATCTTCTTGGAATCCTATAAAATTTGCTTTTTCGACAAGAGCTTCATTTTTAACAGAATCATAGAAAGATAGATCAAAATGAAAGAAATTGCTTTTTCTTAGATTATCAGGAGGTTGTTTTTTAAATATAGCAGAGACTATATCCAAGTTGTCTCTTAAATATTCAAAATATATCAATGAACTCGTTAAAAGTTTGGGAATCTATTTTAACTTTACAATATTGCTGTTCGTCTTTAGGCTTTGAAACAAATCCTGCATCTAAAGAACGTGTTTGCTTGATGTCAGGGGATACAAATTTAACGTGCATGTTACTCCCAAACAGATTTTCTTCGGTGACCTCTTGAGATTTGCATGACGTCGAATTAAGACATGCACATGTTTTCACACAGTCTGCCTACCAATCACTTAATAAATTAGTATTCTCCTCAATTCAATGTTTCTATAAATAAAATATATATTTTCAATTCATAATTATATAAATATTACAATAATATTTTCAAAAATTATAAAAAAACAAAATAAGCTAAAAAATATTAAAATTCATTAAAATATTTTTTATTTCGTCATTTTTATGAATAAAAAATATTAAAGCTTTAATATATTTACTGATTCTTTTGAATTCCTATGTCTCCATCCAAATCCCATGAGTTAATCTCGGCAACTTTCTATTCATGTAGGCGTGCAAACATAATATAATCCTACCCTAATCTTTTTATATAAGGTCTTTTTTTTCCACTCATTATTGTAAAATAAATCACTACTCTTTTAATATATATTAATTAGAGATTTTTATTCTCTTTAGGGATTTATGCTGCTTTTCACTAGAGACCATCTACAATTGATAGAAACAGTAAATATTATTCAGTTCAAATTATTCACAACAATTTTTTTACATGATTTAGCAGCTGTTTTTAATAAATAGGAGAAAATTCATACCAAGGCTGATTTTTTTTAAATGTTTGAAGAACAGAAAATTCACGGATTATCGTGTCCCCCCTTTGTGTTGTTAATTTTTTCAATGTCTAACAAATTATTAGGTCCTCTTTGATCATAAAATAATATAGGAAAATTTATAGATTCTAAAATAAATGCACTTACAAAAAATATAAAAACATGTCTTTATAAATTAATAAATGCGT
>SGJC01000787.1:0-11486 GCA_009887335.1 Henneguya salminicola
ATTTTTTGTTCGATTAATAATCTCAATATTTTCATCTTTTACATTTGATATGTTCCATGTTCTGATGGAAACTAAGAATTCGTCCCCTTGTCGGCATCGGCCCGTTTTCTTAGTTTCCCAAACTTTTTTTTAAATATTATAATTTTAATTCTCTTATAAGTTGTTAATAAAAACCTTCTTTAAAAATGTAAAAAAAACATGGGGGGGGCGGATACTTCATTTGGGTCAAGTCATTTTTTTGAAAATGAAGCTTGATAATGTTTTGAATCTTTGCAATTACCCAATAAATATTCAAGTATTTTTTGATAAAATAACTAATAAATTATTTGAAATTTAATCTATAAGAGAAAGTATTCGAACGAACAACCTTCACATAGAGAATAACATTAAATCAATGTTTCCCGACGGGGAGGGTGGGGTAGCCTTTGCAAACACAACTCTGTGTTTAATTTTCTTTTTATGTAACACGCGAATGATTTAAGAATAAAAAAATTATATTATGCTAAGTGTATTAATAGTTATGATTTTTTGAGTTGTTACAATCAGAAGTATTCCAACTCTTAGTAGACGTGGCCCACTTCTAAATAGAGAAACTTTTCGAGGCTCTTTCTTCTCTACAAGTTTAAAAGCGGAGGAAAAGGGCATAAAAAATATCTGTTGTTTTTTTTATTTTCAGCCGATCTTACCAAAACTTTGTCGATGGCCAACCACCTTATGAAGATATGGTTTAAATGATTGTATTTGTAATAACAATTTATATATATATTAAAACAATTCTGTCTGTCTGTCACGCTAAACTGCGCGCGCGCAATACATAAACGGCGGCTTCGGTTCATTTTGAATTTTGAAATTATTCAGATTGTTTTTAATTTATAACATATTAAAAAAACTCTGTCTGTCACGCTAAAAGCTTACTACGATTTTTAAAAGTGTTTTTAATGAGACAATTTCTATTTTCAAAGTTTGAACCATTAATTAAAGTCCCAACAAGACATAAATCAAGTTCTATCAAAATTAATTTTTTATTCTCTCTGATTACTAAGAGTCAATGAAGTGAAACTTCCATTTAGACGAATCATGCTTACCTTCTTTTAGATCTCCTATCTTCAAAAGTTCTTTTTATAAGGTGAACCATGATCAAATCACAACAACTTCCAATAATTCTTCTCTAGATATAATATGACGGGGAGCGAAGCGACCCAAGTAAAGAAAAAATCAATCAAGTGGAACATGAATTCAGACGGATCGCGACCGCGGGAAAAACCACATAGTATGAAGGATAATATATTTGATATTTTTTAAGAATGGCCCTATTTTGTTAAGGCCCGCAATTTGTATTCAACAGATGTTAATAGCTTTGGATTAGAAGCTAGCCATTATTTTAATTCATTTTTTATAAAGTGATTCGTAGGAGGTGGCGGAATGAGCAGAAATATAAAACGAGCGTTTATTAAATTTTGTAGAAATATTTCAAATCTTTGAATTTCTTCTTCATACAAAAATTTACTGTTTTGGCTCATCAAATTCGTAAAAGAATCAAAGCCTAAAATGATAGATCTACTCTGATTTAGAACTTGGGTGGGAGGATCGTTGGCTTCGGCACTGTCTGCTGATAGAAAGCGCCTGTCAAACAACCCCATGTTTTTTTACGTTAAAGGTTTTGTAATAATTTCAATAAATAAAGTAAAAAAAGGGGCCGGCAACGGGTTTAATCTTAAAGGCTCATTTAATTATTTTATCAATTTTCTATTTCCTTTCTTAACAGACTAATACCCACGAAGATTGACAGAGCTAGAATCTGCAAACAAAAAGGCGCACAGTTTCTTTCTATTTTTTTTTAAAATATACAATATTTGGAAAAGGCACATTAGTATTTGGTAAGGGGTTTTTACATCCTACTAAATATATCATTAACAAAATTGGCAACCCCGTGGGCCAATTGCCAATTATTACATCGCAGTAAGCCGGCTCTTCGAATTTAGCAATTTTTGTTTTAATTTTTTTATGTTTATTTATCTAGTGAATGGATTGGTACAGATTTTTAGACTTATACTTTCAGTTTTTAGGCTTATTTTGTAAAATTATTAAGAATCTTTTTTTTCTTCACACCTCAAGTTGTTTAGTTAAGGTTAGTTTCACTTTAAATCAAGGGTAATTATTTTTTAACAATATCGAACTTATTTTTGGACTGAAATGTACTAAAAAATAAAATTTTTAAACAATCTAAAGATTTTTCGGCCCTCAAATAACCACCAAATTGTGAGGTTTTTCTCAGAAAATTGGTTTTTTAAATTATTTTCCAGTTTTATAATTCCAATATCTAACACTGAACCTTTTCTTTTTGATATCCTTCGCCCCTTACACTCGTTGAGTTCTAACTCCTTTGGGCAGGCAAAACGGCTCTAGAGTATTACAACTCAGATTGAGAATTACTCGTTTAACGCAATGCTTGATTTTTCATGAATTTGTGTTCGAGGTGTTGTCGCTAAAATACTATTGAATAAAAAAACGAGAAGCCGATTAATAAAAAAAAGGGGAAAAATATAATATTTAACTATTTGATGAAAATTTTTTAAATACACTTAGAAATTTTCCAAAATAACCCTTTCTCTAATAATTAGAATAAAATATATAAAAACGTCTTTAGATTTTCCAATCTTATGATATTTAGAACTTGGGGGATTTTCAAGATCATAGGATGATGAATCGAGAATTAATGATGACCCTTGTTTCAATATTTTATTTGGCAATCGATTACATGGTGAAGCTAAAACACCAATCATAGAATTATCATCAAGTAAATATCCATTAAGTTTTAGCGCCTATTTTACACGTGTAAATATAATTTACCTCTGACGCTTCAGATTCAGTTGAGAATTTGACAAGCACAAAATTACAATTTTGAAAATACTATTGAACTTTATTGTTAAAAAAAATACAAAATATTTTATAATAGTTCCGCAATTTTTAAGCACCTTATGCAACTCGATTTCTTGACCTGTTCTAATACTATTGTTCATTTATTTAATTTAACCCAAAAACAGCAACCCAATGAAGAGGATCGCAATACAAAGCACTTAATGTTTGTCTATTAAATGGAGATGTAAAAACTTTTTCGATTCTTCGGTTTGTTGTACAGTTGATTTCTTTTGCGCACGCGCTCTCTGTATAATAGACAATAAAACGCACGGTTAATTCAATAGAAGAATTGAAGGCGGGAACAAAGTCAAACATACTTTTTTTTGGAGCTTCGAATTTTTTCGGGTTAAAATATGACTTTGACCGTCTAAATCGAGGATGAAAAATTACTGAGGGGTTAAAATTTTGGAATTATTAGTGTTCTCTAAAAAACTGTTAAATTTTTTCAGTCGTTGAGGGTCTGAATTACAATTAAAAAAAACTACCCTTTTTTGGTATTCTTATATAAATAGAAGGAATTTTATCGTTTTCTAAGATAAGTAAAAAATTTAAAGCACCAAGATTCATTAATTATTTGCAGCTTATATTCGTTCATCGGAAGTAGTCGGAACAGAAAAACTATGAATATTTCAGTTTCGCGTGTTTCTAAAGAATTAGCTGAGATCCAAAGAAATAAAGTACTATTCTTAAATTAATTGAGAATAAAGATGGAATTTTGATAGAATCAATAAATGATAAATTATCTGACTTAAAAGGCTATTTTGATGGTCCAACTGGAACACCATATGAAGGTGGTAAATTTGTTGTCAAAATAAATATTCCTGAAAGATACCCCTTTATTCCACCTGTTGTTCAGTATTTTCACTTTCCATATTATAAGATTTGAGACAAAAATTTGGCATCCAAATATAAGTAGTGTTACAGGCACTATTTGTCTTGATATTCTCAAAGATGAATGGTTTTAACCTGAATTCTTATCCATAGGGCGGCTGCAATGTCTTTGCGGACTGTAATTGTTTCAATCCAAGCTTTGCTATGCAACCCTGAACCAGACGATCCACAAGATGCTGTAGTGGCTAGTCAGGTAATACGTTTGTCTTCCATGGATTATTTTATGCATTAAAAATTTTAATGATTCCTTGCATATTTTTATCAAGATACTTGTGTAATTTAATTAATACATGCATTATCTTTAAAGGATAAACTTTTACAAACATATCGCTATTTTTTCCTGCGCATGCACAACAACATATCGCAAAAAGCATGTTTTTATTAAACATTTATGAATATTTTTTCCTGTTTTTACTTATCTATCAAATAACGTCTACGAAAAATTAAATATTAAGCTCACAGCTCGATAGTGTACATAGTTATCAGTTCCCTTTGATTGCAAACGCATTTTATAATTTTAAAATTTATAATTATGCCTGTGGGTAGATCTATATTCATTTTCTAATTTAAAAAAAGCTGCAACTTTAACGAAAATGGATATTTTGAAATTACCTAAGTTTCTGAATCAAGAAAAACTTGGCATTGTACATTGTGTAAGCTTGGGGTAAATCAAGAATATTTCTTATAATATACACTCGATTCTGCTTTCATTCGTTCTTTTTTATGCAGTTTTAAAAAATAATATTGTTGAGCCAAAAATTATAATCCTTCAACATACCCTTGATTCGTTAAATATATACATGAAATCATTATGAAAATGCATAATATTGCAAACAAAGCACACTAAGATGTATGCTTGAGAAATTTATATCTGTTGCCGCAGGGTCTCATGTATAAATGGAAATGAACAATATTCTTTTTTTTATGCGAACTCTTCAGAACGCGTCTATAACATAAAAAAAACGCGGGACTTGTACTTGCTTTAAAAAATACCAATTTAAAATAATTCTTCAAACATCCCATTACGAATTAAAATTTGATTTCACCCTAGTTGTATGAATGTGCTTTTAATTACTAATCTAAATCAATTTCAGCATTGAAAATGTTAAATATAACAAGTAATTTTATTTAAAAAAAATGTTAGAAAGCCCCGTTATAAGAGATTTTTAGCATCTTTTTAGAATATTATTTAAAAGGGAAAAATTATCATTTTTCATGTCTGAAATATTAGTAAATTTCCAAAACTGGCTTGAAAAGACAAACCTTCTTTATATAAACTTTAATGCTTTGGGTTTCAATTTTGAGGGATTAAGTTATAGGTAATGTACAGCTTAAATTTAATTTATAAAATGTTTAATGATTTTATCACATTTTTTTTACTTTTATACTAATCTTCAAATTAATACTTATAATGTATGAAAAGGACGTTATTTAATTTTAGTAATTCTGCATGGGGGGCATGAGCGCGTTTTCAAATGTTTTATTTTCCTTTGTGTCACTTAAGCTTTTTTGAGCTTGAAAAACTCACCCATATCTCAAGATTTTTATTTCAATTACTATTTTATTTAGAAACAAACCCAGAGGTGTTTACTTAAATAAAATAACCAGCAAATTTGCTGCGTAGACAAAAGGAATCGACTTAAATTTAGATTTTTAATAAAATATAAACATATACGGATTAAATTTGAAAATTAATATTTATCGGCATTCCTATTCTCTTCTTTGTTATGCCATTTTTTTTAGATGTAGTGACATTATTTTATGCAATTTTTTGAACTTATACAACCGTTGTCATCTTATACTGAGAAATTTATTATTTTTTTTTAGCCAATTTCACTTTATAGTCGATGTTGTTTTTTGCGATGGCCATTTAAGGCATGCCAGCAATACAATCATTGAGTGGCGGAGACTCAAGCAATTGAAACCTAAGTTTCTTATATTCTTTATAAATACTCTTCAAATCTAAATCAGCTCATGTTCTCAAAAACAGTGTCAATAATGATGGCTTAAAAAAAACATGTTATCCTTCTCTATTATCTTGCAACCGTGAAAACAATTAACTATCGTATGTTTTCTCAGGACTACCAGATTTGACAAACGCCTTGTTTTTGTTTGAATCTATTCGTTTTATTTTATAAATGTATGAAAAAAAGTAATGTTTAAAAATTTATAAATTATTAACAAATTCAAATAAATTTTTTTTTATTCAGCTCATTTTATGCGCCGAATAGATGTAAGAAGCAACCATTTTTCACTTACCAACCTTACTTTATTCGTTTTATTAGTTCAACTTAAAGTATATAAGATTAAAACTCACATTCTCGTGTAATAAAAATATAGTTGCTACCGGATAACAAAATATTAGTCTCATTCATTCTAGTGAACTCGCTATAAAATTGAAAAAAAAAGTTGGAGGTATTCTCACGCATGTTATGACCCATTTCACCTCGCCGCAGCCTGGAATGTTTTTGGTTGAATATCCGCCTCAATTTAGATTTTGTAAGATCTTTGATATTCTCGTTTGAACAAAATGTAAACTATTTTCTTCAATTCAATTTTCATCCAATAAATTCTATGTGAAATTTGTGTTGCCTTATCAATTGAACTTTTGATTTTATAGGTTTGTCGAGATTTAATATCACGTTATTTTATTGCCATTGCTTATTTAAAATTTCATTTCTCAAACAAATAAAATCGAATTTTGTTTTGTAAATTTTGTCATTTTTCTCACACAAATAAATAATTACTCATTTATATATTTTTTAATTTAATCTTTTACACACCTCTTTTTTAACATTTTGCGCAAGTGCACCATATATTTATAACTTCGAATAAAATGAGTACATCGCTTTATTTCTGCGTTTAATATTTTGGGAATGTATTAATCGTCTAAAATTGATAAAGATGAGCGGGCACACAAAATATAGGTAATAACATTATCTCAATAATAGAACAAATACTTAAATTATTTTATACTTTTTCTTGAGATATAATGATTCAATTTATTGTTCTTTAATCCACACTTCATTTAGAATATTTTACACACAATTTGTTTCCATTCAACTTTAATCTTTTACATTTTTTAATTTTATGTAAAAGATCGATGAAAAAAATCTTGTGTTTTTCAATGCCCATTTCATGTAACAGGAATTTAATCTATTTTCCTCATATTATCTCTACAACTATATTTTTAATTGAGTCATAACTTTTACTGATTTGTAAACATTCAAATCTTAATATCTTATGAAGCATTAAATATTTTATTTTTAAAGGTGCGCGCGTGCGTGTGTGTGTCAAGACATAATATTAATAAGGGCTTAACATATTAGTATTGTCAAGTATCTTATGATTTTGCATTCTGGGTGTATATTAAATTATAAAATTATTAAGCCATAAAAATCAATTGGATTTTTGTGGTTGTTTTTATTGTATCTAATATGCCATATGCTATTCTGTGGATAGGGTTTATCCATAACGTATGGATGGGATTGGAAGATAGCTTTCTTCAATATATGTTTGTAGAATTTAATTAGGCCGAGTATTTTTTTTAAATCTTATAAGGGGTATACGTTTTTGAGTATGTTTAGCTTATTTTTAGTATCCCTTTTATTGAGGCATACTCTATTTCAATGATCCCTGCGTTTAAATGTATATATTATGCTCATTAAATCGTTTTATATCAATCATAAAGAAATATTAGAACAATTATTTTTATGTATTTTTGTTTACCTTAATATTTAAAAGTGTACTAATATTATTTCAATGTAATATTTTTAATTCAAAGTATGTTTAAAATGTATAATATATGGAATATTTTATTTTAATCATTTTGATCATAATTAAGGGGGGGGGGGTGGTGCGATAATAACAAAAATGGATCAACCGCAATATATTTTTTATTTTTTTGTTATAAACTAACTTTGCCTTTTTATAATTATGTTTTAAATTTTATATTTTTTTTAAGATGACAATACCATCAAATTATACCACCATCTGCTAAAGGTATTGAAATTATACTCATTATATTGCATTTCCATAAACTCTAAGCATGCTGAGTGCATATGTGCCGAAATTTTAATAATTTAACGTTTTACGATTGAAAAGTTGATCAGATTTATTCTCTTGAATGTATTTATTAATTTTTAGTTACTATCTTTTCCAAAGATATTTTCCGGAATAGCAAAACAATGGACAAGAATTTATGCAAATGGTAAAATATTTTGAATATTTAACCAATTAAGCATTATTTGATTCACCCGAAAATAAAGAATTTGATAAAAAAATCGAACAACTTATTCAATTGGGAATCAAACCAGTTTTACTGAAATATATTAATAATATAGAGCGAAGCAATCGCTGTTTTATGTAATAATAATTTGAGTATAGAATCTTCGGTGGAAAAATACTTTAACTAAAATATACTAAATACTAATATATTTGTTCTTTTCTTGCACCGAATATTTTTGTTCCAATTCGTACACTTGTACTACCATTCATAATCTTAATTTATTATAATTTATAAATGTACTGCTTTCTCATAATCGTTAGACATTCCCATGCTAATAACAGGCTCCTCGTCAATTATTAAATTATCGTTTTTTAATTGTTCGCAACAAATTTTTAATTTCTAAAATTATATTGGAAATTAAACTTTAAATTCAATATCATTATCGTTTAGACTATCAGAAATACTCCCAATTGTCATAACACCCACCAATTTAAGCTTTTTACAACTATTGACTATATATTGAGCTATATCTTTAACACTTTCAGGTGAACAGCCAGATTTATTTGATTCTCCACTCGTATTGACCTATTATATATCAGTAAAAATATTAATAAAATATCAAAAAGTAAAATGATTATATTCTTAAACATGTTTTAGATGTGAACAATATATTTATAATAAATTTAAATATATGCTTATAAGATATCAATTTGCATTTATTAAACATGACGAAATTGAATTAAGCAAACAGCCTTCACCTTTTTGGTATTTTTGAGATACGGCTCCATTTCATCCATCATAAAATATATACATGTGAAATTTATAACCAACTATTTTTGAAATCATTATTTATTATTCCCTCAAAAAAAAGTGATTGGAACTCTCCACTCTTCGAGATTTTTGTGTCTGCCTCGTGGGAACCTTACATTAAATTTTGTTATCCCTGGTAAAAAGGATAATGATATACATAAGATATTGTAATAAATTATACATATATATATATAGATTGGGATGTCAAGAGATTTAATTGAATTTTATATGTTCTTAAAAAATATATAAATAATTCATTTTTTCTTCCATTACATTAAAAGTATTCTGTGGCCGGTTTTAAAAGAACAAAACAATTTGCTACATTTCGGGTTTTGACACCTTCGGAGGATCACGGCTGTTTAATTTATCAAAGAAGAATAAATTAATTTGAAATTTTTGAATATTCGTTTTACTTGAAAATCAATTTCGGAATTGAGCATAAAATTTGAAATTATTATTTGGGTGTTGTAATTTTCAATGTTAATGCTTATTTTATTGAAAGATTAGAAAAATTTTGAATTTTAAAATTTCTTTAACTTTATGCGCCATGGGGTGGTGATGTAATCAGAATTCATCCATATTTTTTTAATAATATTGAAAAATTCTTAATTTTAATTTGTTTTGCCCAATGCTCCAATAACGTACCATTTCAACCAGAAAAGAACAAAAAAATGAAATTCGAATAATTACTTTTTAAACAATAAATTTTAATTTGATAAAAATATACGATTGAAATTTATTGTTCCCCACTCATTGACAGGGCATCAAGAATTCCTCGTGAAAAATTGAAAAATTCAGCATTGTATATATTACTTTTGCATCATCTCATAATCGACTACAAACCAATGCCATCCTGGTACTGCCCCCTAGAGGGAAGGGGTTTGGTAGGTGAGTCCCCCCAATATCGCTTATCTTGGCAGGGGTGCCCATGTGGTGCTGGCATAGATGACCATAAAGCCTCTCTCGAATGAGACCAATTAGGTTATACTCATTCAATTTGTGGCTAAAAGAACATATCAGAATGGATAAAAATATAAGTGTTTTATTAATTTGTTAAAATAAAGTTTTATTTAATCGTCGATGTTTTCCGGTTTCAATGAATCTCTCAAAGGAAAGAACAAATTATTTAAGGCAATAAAAGATCTTTCGAAAATTTCTTGGATCATTTTTCCTCCATTTTTTGTCGGATGCCGCGTTGTAAAAATAAATTAAACTTCTTTAATATTGTTAGATTGGGAAGAATTTTAACCCAACAAAACTGAATTTCTATTGATTAACAGAAATTTGAACTGTTATAAATGACAATGGAGTTCGTGATACCGAATTCGCGAGAAAAACAAAACGATTATAATATTAATTTATTTATAAAATCTAATTTTTTTTAATGTTAAAGAGTATTTGTTTGTTTTCATTAAGTTTCAAAAATTGTTTTTATTTAAAAAAAAACTGTCAAATTTTATGAAATTAAAATATTTTTTAGTTAAATAAGTGTCAAATTTCACTAAAAACCATAAACCGCAGAATGCCGATGGCTTTGTTAATTGGCTGCATAAATGTTTAGGAACAAAAATTGAAATAATAGGATGAAAAACTTTTTTTTACATATTCTCTAGGTGTTAAAAAAGAGGAGCAACCTATAAAATACTATATTATAGACTTTAGTGATATTTTATGGTGAAAAATGTTTAGCTTTGTAAATGTTGCCGATTGTTAACACTCGGGGCAGCGGTTCTAAACATAATGTTACAACCACATTCTCTCCCTTATTTCAGGAAATATTTTGGGCGGTTTTAAACGGTACAAAAAATGTAAATAAAAATTAATAAAATGCTGTGCGAATTAAACAGTTGAGCTCTATTGTTTGGAAATAGTTGTCTTTGGATCATTTTTATACTACCTGAAGCAATATATTGAGTGAATTTATGAGATCTCGCCTGAGTAGTTCATTGTTGATGGCGCTTGCGATATCAATACTATCAACGGTTTCAACCATGTATAATTGGTGGCAATCTTTTTTTATACTCTAAACAAAACCTAACAATTTTTTAATCTTATTTTTTTGAATTTTTCCTATAAAATGCCATTTAATCTCAGATATTTCCTAGACAGTTAAGGTAATTATTACTTTTAATTCGTGTGATTTTGCTACTAATTCTTGAATCTATGGTCATTGCTAAATTTTTACGTAATTTTCACCAAAATGTACAACTCCGCACTCATAAGCGAATAAAATTTGTTCAATTGGAACAAATTTTGATACTGCTACAAGTTTTGGTTTTGATTTTGACACACCATTTATCTTGTTGATAAAAAATTTTTTGTTTACTTTTGAATATTTTTCGAATCCTTCATCAATTTTTTGTTTAATTACATTTATTGAGGCTTCAATTCTGTTTTTAAGCTCCATTAATAAACGAAAAATCGCCGTATTTATTCGGTTTAATCAAAAAAAGAAACTCTAATTCAGATTGAAAAATATATAATAATTTTAACAGGCAAAATAGATGATTACATAATATAGAGGAATGGGTGAAAATTGCACACAAGATGGATTTTACGATTAAAAATATATTTATATTTAATTAATAATTAGAAAATATAATCTTTCATTTTCACATTTATAGTGCCAAATATGATT
>SGJC01000788.1:0-25800 GCA_009887335.1 Henneguya salminicola
TGAATAACTTAAAGTATACAGGTATATTCCAAAGAGAACTAGATTGACTTCAGTTGGGGTTAGCCAAATGCTTGACACGTGTCTATGTCATTATTCTTGATTTTTAAAAAGTTATAACAAGTATTAAAAAAAATCTAACACCATATATTTTAAAGAGCTATGCTGTAAAGCATAAGGTTGTTGTCATTGGGAAGGTCAGAGATCATCTTTATTATCCCTTCTTACTTATACTTTTTCCCTAGCACCTTAAATAATTGATCAAATGTTTTGATATCAAACAAAACTCTACGGCCAGTGTAATATTTGTATTTAAAAAAAATGACACACTCTTTCATGATGTGATTTTACTGCTTGAGGTTATCGTAAGTGTCATGATTTTTGTATCTCGCTTTGAAATGAAAATATATTAAATGTGAGTCGTTTAACGAACATAAAGTGCAATTAAGATCCCTTATTAAAAAATGTTTTTATAATTTATTCACTAGACTGTAAATTATTATTTTTATAAAAAAATTATATAATTTAATTAATAATATAGATTGAGGCCACCAACACACTTTGTTATCTCCTTTTCCGTTAGATCATCAAAGTCAATCAACTACCACAAAATTGTGTAGTGTTGTCAAAACAATGAATTTTGTTGCTCTTTATATACGATAGTAGGTTTGTTTCCTTTAATTACTTAAGTCCCCTATGGTATGACAAGCGTATAATATTTTATAACACGGTACTCGTAGAAAAAACAATATTTTAAGGCCTCAGCTATTAATAATAATATGTTATAAAAATAAGAGGTAGTTTTTATTGTAAAAGTAAATATATTTATAAAAGCACGATTAAAATAGGAGAGATTATTATGCCCTGATTAAATTCTTGCACTTTTATTAGAACAAAAGAGATGAGAGCCAAGATTATAAAATGAAAATAATAATTTTAAAAAAAGTAAAAAAAACTATTAATTCTTATTGTTTTATATAATTAATTATAGCTATCCGATAATTAAAAAATCTTAAGGTCGATCATTTTTACGCAATGGTAGGTCAAACATAATGTGAATATACTTTCCTCGTAAAAAGTTTAGTTTATTCCTTGGCTTTGTTAAGGCATCAATTATTATAAGATAACATCTAGATTTACACGAACAACTTATTTTAATTCCTTAAAGTATATATTTCTTCAACGTTTTATTTAAATATATGATATTAGAAAATTGCTCAGTTTAAAAGTTAATTTAAAAAACCGATTTTTAAATATTTGGATCATAAATTAAAAAAATAATTATTAAAGGAACGATTAGACTAGCCTTCTTATGGTGTCATGTTTTTTGTTGGGACCATATGTTTTACGGATAATTATTTGTTGAGATTGTGCTACCGTCATTTAAATTGTAAGCAATCATAAAAATCCAAAATCTAGGAGTGTGTATTCTAATAAACCACAAACGGAAGAATTTTTAAACAATATACAGGTTATATAAAAAAAATATTATACAGGTCTTTAGTTCTTACTTAAAATAATATATTTAAGTTGATAAAAAATGGATTAAAATATATTTTGAGGAAAAAAAAATATTCGTAATACATTATCAAAATAATGTTTAACTATAAAAATACTTACATTAAAATATATTTTTGTTAGAATTTTGAAACTCATAGTTTGGAACAAAATAGTTTTTTTTTTGTGAAAATGCCCCATATATACTAATCTATAATTGTTGGGCGATATGCCCCTTGTCTAAATATAATTAGTTATAATTTTTTTTTAAAGATTTAATTTCAAAAAATATTAATATTCCTACCCCTTGCATTGATACAAATGCTTGATATTGGCATGCAAGACAAAATTTTAAGAAAGATTGTCCGCAACATCCTTTAATAGGACCTTTATTTTCGAAATTTCTGAATCCAAACACTGTGTATATTGCTTTTTGAGATAACTGGGTTTAATATATTAAAATTGACTTCCAATGATTTTTTATCAAAGTTTATTTCTGTATATTGTTTTTTAATTATAGAATAAATTAGGATAATTAAGATTTTCTTTATAAAAATACTCAGCATTGATTTATGATATATTCAGATATAATTTTTGCCAATGAAAAAAATGGATTTTTCTCTGTATTTTAAATGAATGTTATGTCTTAAATTATGTTAAGATTAAGCTATTAAGCACTAACATCAAAATGTAAAATACAATGACAATTAATACTAAAAAGAATAAAATTATATCAAAATAGATTTTAAAGATCGTTTTTAAGTTAAATTTCGAAAATAAATTGCCTTTTTATTTTCCTTTGCCGATTATATTAACGGATTATAAAAAAGTCAGATTAATTAAAAATATGAAATAACCTGAAAAGACATAAAAAGTAATTTTTAAAATACTTCAGAGGAATATTGGTAGTGTACATAATGCCAATCACAACCAGTTTAATGTGAGTTTAGAAAAATACGGGGGAAGCCAGTTTTTACTTAATAGAACATGCAATTCAAAAACCATCTTTATAAATTTAGATGGTGAAGAATCAACAAAAACTACGTAGGACTTAGAGATTCTGTCTCAATCTTCTATCATACACAAACTATAATTTTAAATGCTAGTCTTGAATGGAATTGAGTAAAATGTAACGCGAGAAATCTGTGACAGAAAACAAGTTTCAGAATTCGAATTAATTATTATTTTTTGACATCAAATGTGTTTTTGTTATTAATAATATAAATTTTCTAGATGAACGTCACATACTTGATAAAAATCAAATAAATTTTGATAAAATGCAAAATAAATATAATATTTGATACAATATCGATTGCGAATATTTTTATTTAAAATATTAAAATAATTAAGGAAAATCATTAATAAATGTACTGTTGAAACCTATCAATAATTTTTTAGCATTGAAAAGATATATCACGTAGACATTTCCTCTATATTCATATACCCAAAAGCTATTGATCAAGATACAGCACCTACAGTGGATAAAGGTTAAGCATAAGAGTTTCAAATTACTTTAAATAAGGGCCATAGTGTTCACCTAGGCCGTTAAGTTCTTTAGACGGACACCAGTAAAAAGGATAACATCTAGTCAGAGACCACTAAATTAAGTTTACTCATTAATCGAATCAGTTAATTTATCCGATAGAAAGAAAATGACGAATAATTGATTTCCTTGAGGTGGAAATTTTTAATGTACTTTTATGAAATATATGAAGCGTTTCTTTTGAAAAATAATCACCTTTGATATTTCTTAAGACAATGACATATAAAACAAGAATCGCTTACAAAAAATGGTAATATATTTTAGTGAATAAAAATTTATTTGTTAAATTGAATTTAAAATGAGAAAGAGTGAGGTTAAGCTATAATGAGCTATCCGAAATCGAAAAATGCAAGAATAGTTGAAAAAACTATTATAAAAAATTATAAACATAAGGACGAAACAAAAAAAACGCAGATTTACATTTAGAGAAAATATATCGGATTGCTTTCTATAATAGTTTGATTAATAAATAACCTATCATGAATTTATTAAAGCAAAAATAATGATTTTAAAAAAAAATTTCTCAGGCCTTCTCCTTTCAGTTCAGAAATGTTGCTTTTTTTGCTTTTAATATATCACAGTTGCGATTTAATCCTACTCAATTTTCGGCACTTATAAATGGACAACTATCCAAAATATATTTTAATTGAGGTTGTCATATGAAATACATTTATAAAATAAGAAATCACCCCAATCATATATTTAGTTCGCGTCATTAGTTTTGTTAAACATTTGTTGATCTTATATTAAATTTACATAGTATTTTACAAAAAATAAGAAACCGAAGCTTTTATCCTGGTGGAAGTTAAAATAAAGTGTCGTCAATGCAATTTTGAAATTTTCGTTTCTCACGGTGATATCAGAATACCTGTGTTAGATAATAAAAATTCGGAGAGATAACAGAGCGCATGATATATTTTTGAACCAAACCACTGAATTAAACAGCCTAAATTGTGCCATAATCTACAAATTAAGTTAAAGAGAGTTTCCGCTTCTTGATCGAGGAAATTAAAGCGTGGTTGAAAGAAAAATGAGTTAAACCTTCCTGATCTAGACTCTTATATTCTGTCCTACAATTCGGAAAAATCGCTCTTGATCAAGTATCTCTGCTTGAATTACAGTTATGTAGCCCTCTAGTAGGCTTACAAAATTCAAACCTATATATCTTTAGAATTATTTTTTATTTATTGCGAAATCTTAAAGGATCTAGACTTAACGATCTATATCTGTATTTCTTTTAATCCGACGATTTCCAATATATCTCTACACACTCCAATTTGAAACTAATTCTATGCTGCCAAGACAAGAAATATTTTGCGAGAAAATAAAATCTAGTCAACTACATTGGTATGCGCCAGATCAAAAGTCTGTATCTCACTATTTTGTAGAAATGGTATTACCTTATCCACATAGTTATTTACCGTGAGGTCGTTTAACCGAGTTAGTGGCAGTTCTCGAAACACGTGCCCATAGTAATATTTCATAATAATATGAATAGGGCTAGCCTTGTAGTTTTTTATTTTGATCAGTAGAGTAATACATACTAGACACGTAATATTTTCATTTATATATCACCCTTTGTCTATCAATAAATGTAACGATTAAAAATTTCTTGAAATTACATTATGTCTAAAATCAATACCAACAAAAAGCACTGGTTTCACTGACCAAACAAAAACCAAAATCATTGAGTTCACATCTACTTCACTTAATTATGAAATTCATGCTCAAATATAAATGTGTGTAAAATAATCTAAAATATACTAAATCGACGAGTTTTTATAAAATTATATGTAAATAAACTTATGAAAAGTGCTCTTAATTTTAAGGGACGGCTGTCGGCTTTGTTGCGGTAAATTAATATTTGTAATCGCTATTTCGAAAGTATCAAATTCAATTAAATTGTTTAAAATTTATAAATCAGGAAATACTTAAAAAACAAAGAATATTACCATTCAATTTTAAGATTTTTTAATTGTTAACAAAGCCAATAATTCATTCATTATCGTAGATTAGTAAGACTTTATATTAGATATTAATAAGATATGTTTTTTACAAAATATCAGATTTTAAAATAAACAATTATAAAAATATTCTTATTTGTGCTATTATTTTAAATGAGGTGATTTCATAAAAATATTAAATAATAATTTAATAAATATTTTATGTGTTTAATTTCAATTGAAATTAAATCAAGACATATTTCGATGCTTATCACCACGCATGCTCAAATATTAATAGTTTCTGGCTATTTTCTTATGTGCCATTAATAGTATAAAAGTTTTTCATCGTTGGTAAATATTACGGCATACAAATAATAAAAGCAAAGATCAATTTACTGCTGAAAATTGAAAGAAGTTCTTTTAAAAATATTTATTTTATAACATTAAATATACAATTGTATTTACAAATAGTAAGAAAAACATCTGTTAAGAGAGAATCAACTAATTTCCCAAAACAGCCGCATCTTGATAATCCGACAAGTTCGAGGTGTAAGAAAATTTAAAACGGTCAGATTTTGAAAAAAAATTTGACAATGGAGAAAAATAAAATATAACTAATAGAGTAAATTTATGCATAAAAATCGTTGATTAAATAAAAAAATATGAATTTTTCAATTTTTTTGAGGTTCTATGACCTTTTTTGTTTTACAATTTTATTAAAAGCAATGCGTCGCCGCAATTTACATTTTTACCGTTTATGATATTACTTTTTTTTGTCATTTTGTCCGTAAACAAAAACTTCCCGATCTAAAATACGTACTGATATTGTTCAATATCTTTTCCGTCACATCTTAGAAATCATCGATACCATTAATATTCTAAACAATATTTAAAACCTTTCCCTCAACCATTTAACTCGCGTCCCAAGATTTAAAAAAAATACTCATCCTTTTTTGGGTGAGCCATCATTAAAATCAGGGATTAATAATAGTTATAAGGCTTGTGGAGGATATTTTTACCACATTTCTTTCAATTTTTTTATTTCGCTAATTTTCTCAAAAAGTTATAAATAAAATATATTTCTTTATTGTTAATGGAATCATCAAATGAACTTTTGGGCCATGCTCTAATTAAGAGAAAGGCAATTAGATGAGAAAATATTTATTTAAATCCAATCAATTTATATAACTGAACGATCAGCCAAAACAATATACAGAATAAATGATGCTTTTTTTGGGATTTATATTTAGTCTTCATGCACTTGTTTTATTGCCAAGATAGCTCATTTTATAAGCTCTTCCTCAAATAATCTAGCATTCTTCATGGTGTATTTTTGAAATAAAAAATAAAATGGTACCACTTTAATATTAATATTTGTTAAGAACCTTGTTTATTCGTATTTTAATAATATATGAAAAGTCAGCATATGTATCTAGTTTAATTTGCACATAAAGTTCATAATATTCTCTCGTGATGAGTTTTATATTAAGAAACTGATTTGGTAACAATTTTCTGATGTTTATGTCTCTAACGTTTTATAATTGATACCTATTTCATTGACTTTAAATATTTGAACTTAAGAATAACTTTTCTCATGAATTGCTTTAAAAAACTCTTACATGAATTCTGTTTCAAAATTTTAATCGGCTGATATTTGTATCTCCATGAACTATGAAATGATAACACAACGATGTTTTTTCCATTTTCTGATTAATTTTTACAAAATTAAAATATAACCAAGCAGACCACTATGGATGTTAGCTCACAACCTTTTATTTTACTTGTGGCCTACTCATTCAATAATTTTCTTACGCATTTATTTCCATAAATGAAAATATTTTGTCAAGTAAGCGCCTTTTGGACTTCTTCTCTTTTTTTTCATTGGCATGACATGATTCATTTCCCATGCGTAAAGTAAATGTCATCAAGGAATATTAATTCGATTTTCCGTTTTTGATGTGGCTTTTTCTTTTCGAAATTATTCCATTCTTTTTATACAGAATATTCGTAAGCCATTTTTTTTATTGTATGAGATTTTAAAATGTAGAAGAACTGACGAATTTTGTAACATTAATCAAAGATTTGGGATGAGAATTAAATATAATTACGTAAAATTAATTTTTTGAATTTTTCATTATATTTTCGTTATCAATTATGAAATTTGTAGATTTAAAAGATTATATCGAGTGATATCAAAGTAAAATCTTTTTTTTATAGGTCAAAGAATTAAACCGATAACATAGAATCATAAATTCGAGCGCCTGCTATATTTTGGGTTTCATTAGAAAATCAAACATCTTCAAAGAGACATATTAAAAATTGGGAGATTCGCATCAGATATGTTGTTTGTGAAATTCTTGTTGATGAAAAAGATCGAAAAAAAAGTTGATTGAATTATACATAATTCTTAATTATATATCTGTTTTAACTTATTCTGAAGATCAAAAGTGAACACAAAGTGTCTAAATGAAATATTTTTCGATTTCAATGTTAATAGAGCAGTTTAATGTAATTATTAAGTAATAACTATTTTCGTGTCGTTTTAAAGAACCTAATCGTGCAGCTAATATAATCCAAATGGATAGTAATATCAATAAAATAAAGTGATCTTATGGTTAAAAAATAAATTAATCGAAAATATCAAAGGATGCTTAAAGAGATTGTGTTAGTAACCAAAGCCCGATGAATTTACAACGTGTAATTAAATGCCAAAAATATATGAAGATATATTACCAGATATAAAATTGATAAAATATTATCAGTTACTGTGATAATATTCCCTTGATTGGGATATGCAAGGAATCGTTCTCGCAATAGATGCCTCACAAGATGTAATACACAATATTTTTTTTACCTTCCAATCTCGAAACTAGAATCATTATAATAAAAATTTGAATTTGATAGCCCAGCGTATAAGGGGAATTTTCGATAATATTCACGGTTATGTGTGGAAAAGAGTGAAAATTGAACGTAAAATTGGAATTACATTAAATAATAGTTTTTGAAAATGAATCTTTCGTATACTTCTATATTTTAAGATATAATGATAAACATTTTATTTCGAACGGGTGTTAAAGACACTTTGTTTGAGCATTATTTAAATAAAAAATTAAAAGTTACGAAATTTTAATTTATTATACGCCAGTTTGATATAGGATTATTTCATCCGATTTAGAACAGTTTCTACAAATTTTTTTAGCTCTGATCCACTTAAATCGATCGAAATGTTTAACGACTACATGAATAGTTAAGAAGCTGAGAAAAGGTAAAAAAAAACATATTTATAATATTAATTAACAGTTTTCGACACACATTACTTCTGACACACTCCTTTATAGTACACGTAAGAAGGATTATATCGGGTTGTTTTTCTCATAGATTTATTTAAAAAATAATAAATTATTTTATCTTTTGATAAAAAAAAGTTATTATCTTACTCTAATGTTGATGAGCAAAACTTGATTTATTAACTATTTTTATTACAAAATTTTGATTATTTATGTTAAAATCAAATATTTTTTCATAAGCTGATTTTTTTTTTATAACTTACATATTATTAAAAAAATAGTATGGAGTAAGAAATCTTTGAAATTTATTTTCTTCGATTATGGAAATTCTTTTTAAATTAAATATAAGTGAGATCACACAGGACCATAAATATATAATTCGGTGTCAGTTCATGCTCTCACTAACCATACCCCTCCCAAGTATCATTTTAAATTTGTTTTAATTAGAAAAATAAACCAGTATCATTCAAAGATTATTCCCGCAGGCTAGTTAAAGCAAAATTTTCCCAGTTGGGAGATGAAACAGTTCCTTTACTTCACTGGTCTTTAGCAAAAATTGTTACTCACTGTGCTATAACACTCTTTCAATTACCGCCTGTTTATACTTATTTCTATAAGTACTAATGAAACAAATAAATTATAATAACTGCCTACACAGAACATGCAGTGGCAAGAGTTAATATAGTGACAAGAAAATTGAATACCCATATTTTTGAAAATTATTCTAAGAAGTTAAATCGAGTACATAAAGACCTGATTTTATTATAGAAGCACAAAATTTCAATCATCATCCTGTCGCTGCAGATGAATTAAAACAATAAATGTTAACATTCAGGAAATATAATTCCGTTCTATCTATCCGTAATTAAGTAAATACTTTCATATTTGTTTGTCCGTCGACCTCAAATTAAGGATTCGTTTTAAATTCGTTGCAAATAGAATGCATGTCAATGTTTACTCCATCTCCCAGAAATATAAAATATGATAGAGAAATAAGAGGAGCTAATAAATTTACAAAAATTCACATGGAAACTATGTCTTTGATTAAATAATTAGTCAACGGTAAATCATCCGTCATGATATATTTGAAATAGAATATTCTTTGAATCTTTCCCTAATTTATGATTTGACGAATAAATATATCGTTCCGTAATGCGTTATAATTTCAATACATTTAGAATCGCACCTTAAAAAGTGTACATACGACATTGGTTAATGTCTTATTATCCTGATATACGATGCTAGAAGCAATATCTTTACAGCCCAATTATATTGTCTTAGCACTGTCAAGAATGATATATATGTAATGGACTTCACGAATTGATTTTTATAATAGAAATACGAAGATGAGAAACTGTATTCCCATTAAACTTTGAATAAGCTCTAGTATAGACCGATAAGCTATAATGAAAGAATGTGTGATTCCTGGATTATTATTTTTATCTTCATGCAATTATTAATAGGAGAGATTTTCGAATTAAAATTGTGAATGTAATAGTCCTAAGCTCTATAATCAAAAATTGACTAGTTTACAATACTTCATAATTTTTATGATCCCTCCGAGCATCACGGTCATCAAAACCACCCATACTGAAAATAAAAATCTTATAAAATATTTAGAAAGAACAAACCTGTAGCTCTTCCGTCCCGCATTGCCCTATCGTAATATTTATTCTGCAAACAAATAAAATAAAAAACAAACAATTGATACGAAATATAATATCGAAAGATTGAAGTTTTTTTGATCAAACGCTCCACAAAATTTTTTATTATTTTATTTCAATTCTGAAGCCGGAATTTTAATTTTTGACGAGTAAAACAAGAAAAAATACGCTCTGTTCCTTATTACCATGAAAATATCAAAATCAATTCTATTCAATGTGCCTTGTAATTGAATGAATATGAAATAAGCAATACTTCATACAAATTCAATAAATAGTTAAATATAATATATTATTAGTATCTTTCAGGAGATCGCTAGATTTAAGAGTTTAATTCCATCATCGATCAATTTTAAAAAAACTCAGAACTTGTAAAGCTATTTAAAATACGTATTGCTACATTCTTAATTATAAATTATTTTTTTTAATTTTGAATAAAAGGGAATGTTTCTAAATTTATATATAATCAGAAAAACAAACGAGAGTATAAATATTTTTTAATTAATCATCGTATAAAAAATATGTAAATGAAATAGATTTATAAAATAACTTGCCCGTTAACCATGCCAAATTAAATTTTAAATAAAGTGTATCAAGAAGGGCAATATGAGATTTATTTAGTTTTCGAAAGGTTTTTTTAAAAATGAATAAATGTGCCATTGATTTATCTTAAATGTGATACATAAAATGTCACTTATATTTAAATTTTAGTTAATTTCCTCGAAGAATAGAGTAATCAAACTATATATATTTCGTTTCTTTATATGTGCAATTATTAATGTAACTAATTCTCATGTGATTTTTTCCGATATGTAAGCAGGCAAGTCAAATCTGCGTACTGAACGCATTGCTTCGATGCGTATGCATTCGGTAATCTCAACAAATCGTGTATCTTTGATCATATATTCCTCAAAATATGGGATAGAATATTTAAAAGGTTTAGTATAATCATTATCCAAAAAATATTCAAATGATCATACCTTTCTCAACCCCTAAAATATATACCTTACCCAATAACGCCAACCGTTATATTTTTGCCCCTAAAATAAAATATATTAAATTTCATTAAAAACTTATAGTCCGCTAAAAGAATGCTTAGTGTTTTGGGAAATAGTTGATAAACAGATGTCGCAACATAATTAAATAATAAAAAAGTTCCTAAGAAAAATATTATATTCAATTTTCGTAAATCTTTATATATAAATTTGTCAGAATGTTTCGTATACTTTATATTATTGACCCCAAAGCTCTATAACCAACAAATTCTCACAAAAATATAACGTGTGTCTATAAACTGAATTCGAACAAAAAGACTAGAGGGTTTATTAAAAATTAAAAGATACTCTCTGTTACCAAGAATATGATTAGCATTAAATAGATCAGCCTTTTTTTTTGTATTTAATGCTTCGTTCGGATATTTACATCTCCTTCATTCGCAGTTTTTTAACAACGCAAGATTTAAAAAAAAATAATCTTAAAAATTTAATTGGCTCCTAATGTCCTACTAAGCAAAAGAAAATTCTTTGTTACATATATATTATTAATATTTTTCGGCTATACTCAGTGCAAATAGATCCATAAATTAGTCGGGAAAATTTTAAAAGTAATTTTTAATATTAAAAAATTGATATACAAAATAATTTGATATCTTCTAGAATATTATTATTATACTGACCATTGGCTTTTTTTTTGCCTACACTAGTGATAGTAACTTAGTAAGCAATTCCCCAATAAATCAAACTTTTAGCTGGAATAAATTTTATTTTGTATGACTTAATTTTTTATAATATATAGTTGCAGTTAACTTCGTATAACTTCGATTTGTCTAACTGTAAAATTGGAAGAGTAAATAAATGATAGGTGTGCCTTTATGTAATGCTTTTAATTGGTGCCAGAATAATTTCGAATGCCACAATAATTCATAAAACCAGTCACTTTCATTTAACAGTATTATTTTTGACCACAAACTTGCAAAACGGGTATTCTTAAAACAAGACTGTTCATTTTAGCTCGAATTATTAATATTTTATACAAGTAATATTTTTTTTGAATATTTTTACTCATAAATGGCCTAAGAATTTTTGGCAGACTAAATAATGTTCTTTTTCAGTTCCATATAAATCCGTTACGAGCTCTTCACTACATTTTCGCTTATGCCACAAAAATTTTCAAGAAATGAGATAAGGTAACCTGCATATAGTATGTTTCGCATATAATTTTTTTATTACGGTCGACTATCAATGCACGCGGCTAGCACTATTTTAAAAAAGATGGGGTGGGTAAAGAGACTATTAGTAATTTATAAACATTAGGGGTTACAACCAATTTTAAATGACAATTCAGTCAGATATACGCACCGAAATAAATACGAACAATATTTATCTTTCAATTTTTATATATATTTAATTAACAAATAGTAGCACAATATTTCATACAAAATTTGTTTAAGCATATTCATATTTTATTTGACAAAATGAGATTGAAAATCTAGTTTTAGCCTGAGACAAAAATAGCCGGTTTTCGTTTATATATAACTTTCTCTCAATTCACTTGACTTAATTAGTATTGCAAAATAAATAAGTTTTGTATGAGTTCTTAGGAGCCGAAAAATTTTCAATATTTTAGTGTTATTTACAATATATATATTATATATGGCCTTAAAAAAATTAGATTATATCTTTAATACTTAATTACGTTGATAAAAAAATATTCATACTTGTCACTGTTGAAATCAAAATTGAATAAGGTAAGTCTAGATGTTATATCAGAGGTTAACCTTCTGATTTTGGCAAGTTACGGGGAGAGAGATCACTAATAAACTCAATTCTGTATCGCAGCTCGTGGTTTTATAATTCATATATGTCGCAAGAAATCTCTGATATTTTGTATATTAGTTCATATAAGCTATTTGATTGATAAAAATATGCGAGAGTTTAGTAAAAAAAGTACGTGGGTAAAATTTAACCTTAATTGCTGATGTTATCCTTTTGTATTAACAATTTATTCTTAAGAATATATCTCATTTGACCTATATTAACTAGTTACGCATTCTTTAGATCAAATTTTATTGGCACATAGTTAGTACAATTTAATTGAAATTTGAAAAAGCATAAAAACTTTAATGTGATTGAATTTTTTAACTGCCAGCATATTCAATTTAGATTTACAAATTGAAAGATAGAATATAATCGCCAAAATTCTAGGTTATGTATGCACCTGTTAAATTAGTTCAATTAAACTGATATATGGTTAATGAATTTAAATTAATTATAATAGAAAGTTGGCAGAAGTAACATAATTTTGAGTAGTGATACGACATAAATAATCTTACTATTTCATTTTTTATTCATTAAATATTAATTTCAATACTTTTTTTTCCGACGAATGAGCTCGCGGGGTAAGACGTTTCTACATGCAATTTTTTTTATTTGTTAGAGTCAAACAATAAGTGTAATCTTGACACGTGGACCAATAGATACTCGTTATGCGCTAAAGGCAAGACTGTAGTGCCTTTATAGAATTTGACATATAATGCTTCCCACACTAATTCAGGGACTAAAAAAATTACATTTATTTTTATCGAATAAATACTCAAAACTGCAATATTATTTCAGAAAGGTTAAATATTTTCTATGTTTTGCATTGCTAATAATACATACAACCTCAATTTTTTTCAAATAGGAATTGAAATGATTTGGATAACAGAAAAGGGGAAAAAATAAATAAAAAATAGTTTCGCTATAAATAAAGTTCATAACATCAATAAGAAATATTTAAAATTTTTGCGTTCAAATTAAATCAAATTTACCGTTATCCGAAACTTATCGTAACACTCAAAGCTGTGAAACCATTTATAGTTTTGGAATATAAATATTTATAAAATTATTTTTTTTTATATGTGAAAAATCTACAAATCTACCGTTAACCACTAAACATCAAAATAAACACGTTTTCGTCTATCTTTTCAACAATAATTTATAATTATACCGACAGATTTGTTTCTTAAATTATTTATCAAATACTAATTCATTGATTTCATTGTCGTTCAAAGTTTTGTATCCTTGATATTTTATCGAAATTTAACTTATTAAATTCCTTTTTTTCATCACATTCATACAAGAGAAGCAGTTTTATTTCCTAAATTTAGTGTTTTTTCTTCATTTTCATGATAATATTTTGACGTAAAGGCTATTAAATATTATCAAACAATCATTTTGAATATTTTTATTATTTTTCAATATTAGTGAGCTAACAGTAGAGAAATTATTAAATATATTTGATATTATTTTTATCTCTAACAATAATTCGTTCTTAAATTGAATTTATTGAATAAAATTGGCATGACATAATTTTAGATACAATTTATTTGAATAAAATAACTCATATATGTAAAAAAGACAAAAATATCAAAAATTAATTGTGAAACTCTAGTTTTTTGTTATATAGATTGATATGTATCCCTCAATGATAATATTGATTCTAGCTGTTTTCTTACGTAATTATCCGCAAAAAATTTCGCCTCTAAACTTTCTATTCTTTAGTTTTTCTTTAGCTTTTTATGAAACAATATATTATCTAGTATGAGTATTTTATTTTTAATATTGAGTTCATAAAACTATTCTAAAATCGTTTCCACAAAATCTTTAAAAATATTTATGTTTCGCTTTCAAGAAAAGAATATTTTCATTGAATATTAACTAAAAATTTTAATGAGTGAAAAAATATGACCGCACTTAAAATTAATAGAAACGTGTTTTTCAGCTATCTAGTAGAAAATCAATTGCATGTCATAAAACAATATTATAAATGTACCATTTAATAACACAACATTTATAAAACTAGTTTTATATAAAATTATGCATAAATATTGTAGAGACAAACAAATATTCATTGTTTCAAAAAAATACACATCATATTGCCGATATTTCGAGGCGTAAAATAAAATATTATTTTTCAACATTTAAAAAACTGATGATTAATTTTTTCTTAAAAATATTGTAGGATCTTTTTTTATTGATGACATCTTTAAATAGGAGTATTAATTTGGTATATATTTGTTAGAAAGATTATTGGTTCAAAAAAATTAAAAAAAAAAATATAATTTATTGATTCATTTTATTATGTTATTGTTTTTACAAAGGACAATTAGATAATAATAGTTTTTAGAGATCAATTTGTTTCGAGTGTTAATTGCCAAAATTCATGCCAAAAAATTAAATATTATTTTCAAAAATATATAAAATTAATCGTCGAAAACCGGATAGAGCTATTTCAACTGTCAAGGGAATTCATCAAAAAAATCAATATGACAACAGCAATATAATTACGTGAATTTTTAACAATTCTTTGCAGATTAATTTTTTTGTGAATATAAATTCTTATTCTTTCATTCATGAATATGATTTAATTATCAAATCGACGCTCTGGCATCAATTTTAGGTCTTTAATCAGTAAATCATATTTTATTCAATCAAAATATACCCGAATGAAGCAGATTCTATAAATATATTTTCAAAACCAGTTAACTTGCCGATTTACAAACTTTTTAGAACACCAAAATAAACTCAATTGTACATTCAAGGTTTAATTTAAAATGTTGTGACAGACTCGGATAAATACCACAATTTAAACAGAAAATCATTGTTGAAAAAATAAGGTATATTAAGGATAGTTAAATTTGGTAAAAAACGATCCCTGGGTTCTTTGCATACGATCCAGATATATATGATAATTACGGTGAATATCCAGCAGAGATGTAATAAAAAAAATGTATAGATATTTTTTATAGTGAAAAATATAGGGATTAAACCTTCTAACAGTCTAAGATTATCATTCGGTTGAACCTATTTCGATAAAGCTTGAGATATTTCTAAAATTGAGGGAAAAATTTTTTCATAAAATTAAATCTTATGTTTCGAAGATAGATTCTTTATTTAGGTAAAAACAGAACATAATTTAATTTACAATGTGTGCTATATAGACTTTTTTTATAATTTGTAAAACATTTAATTGTGATCGGGGTTCTTGGCCTCAACTTTATCATAAATTCTATGTGGTCAAATCTCTACGACATTGAATCTGAATTTGTAGTTTCTTTGTTAAACCTTCAACTAAGCATAAAAAACTAAATTTAAGGTTGGCCCAGAGACAAATATTTTTGTACAGTATAAATTATACAACTTTTATATGTAATACGCTTACATTATTTGACATTAATTTTTTATTATTAAAATGTCAACACAATTTGATTTAATATTAAGAATCATTAACTTATCTTAAGACTGCTTTTATGGGAAATTCAAAAAAATATTATTTATGAGATTAATTTAAAAAAAATAAAACCAATCGTTTAAATTTTTTTGCAGTATTATAAAATGTTGTTTTATTCTAATTTATATTTATGACAGCCATAAAATCCCATAAATTCTCTAGTAACGTTGTAATTTCTGAATTTTTTCTACACCCAAATATAGAATCGCTCATTTGCGTTAAATTTTAGGAAAATAAGATGCCCATGTATTTTTTTATTTGTTCGATTTACAGTTTTATGTGAATTTTTTATATTTAAGATCACAGCTGATATAAAGCTAGCCTACCAAACAAATTTTATTTTATAAATTTTGTTATGATTCATAATTTTAAATTATAAATATTTTACGAGCGATAATTAATCAGGTTTATGTATTAACTTGGTATAATTTTGAAAGATTTTTATATATTTTAGATATTTGGAAAGACTATTCTATGATATGAGCGGTTTATTGTTTTTTTTAAATTAAGTTTACCAATAACCAAAAAGAACATTAGGCGCTATTCAAAATATTTGAATAAAAGTGTTTTAATCGAGTATGTCTCTTTAAAAACAATTAAAATTAACTTTATAGCTTAAAATCCATCAATATATTAATAACCAAAAGTAATAATAGAACTAAAATAGTATAAATATCCTTAGCTATACCATACCTTAGTATAATAAATACTTGATGCTTAGGGCAAAATCAAATAAGATTATAAACAATGTCGGAATAAAAATAAAACCTACAACTCAACTTTCCAGACCGTCATATTTAAAATCATTATACCTTCATCAGACAAATAGAATTTTTTATAAAATGTAAATTGGTAAATTTTGATATTTTGCAGTTAAAAAATTGACAAGCAAAATTGTATAAATTATGATTGTATTCCTTATTAAAATATTCAATATTTAACCTAATTGTAAAATATTTTTATAGTAAAATAATAGAAGCCTTGCAGCATTAAATAAACGGAGTGAGCGAGCATAGTCTATTCATATCATATGATAAAATTTTTAATATGAGATCTTTTCTATATTTGCTAACCTGTTCGTGTTAATTGATATTTATTGAGGTTTTGATTGTCTGGTGATTCATATAGCTTTAGGATATATTGCTTTTTAGAATTAAAAATTAATTATCAGTTCAATTGCAACTAATGCACTGTCTCTTGGTATAGATTTTAAATCTCTTTGAACCTCCAATTTTAATGTATATTAATGAGTGATACAAGATTTTTCTATGCCCCTTCGCTTAATCAACATTTTATAAAATAAAATTTTGATGCTATTTGTTATGTAGGGAGTCCCCCAACATGTCATCAATTTTAAATTAATTGGAATAATCTATGCGATTGATACAAATATTTTCGTAGATAATTAATACAGTTTACCTCAAGGCATATTTTTTTTATCATGAATATCAAGCGAGTACCTAAGGAACGTTAATAAATCAAAACGTTGTGTTTTTATTTTAATTAAAAAAAAACGTGAATTTATGAAATTTTTTCTATCGGAACAGAAAAATGAGGGCTATGGATTAATATTCTTATAATCATGTTCGATAACGTTCACTAAATTTACGCTGCAGTGATCAATTATTAGAAATTAATAGGTATTAGATAATTTTACATTTTCATAAATTTATAATTTACATATATATTTCTTTGGCCAATACCTCATACGTTATTGAACAAAATTTTACAAAGCCTAGCACTTATTTGAGCTATATGCCCTCGTGTTTGAAATAATAAAACGGGCTTCAGTGATTATCAAGTAAGCCTTGAGAATACAGTATATTATGCCAAAGTTTCCCTAACCATTTCTTATGAGACTATGTAGGTAGTCCTTATTTTAGAAAGCTTAATTGTTATAAATATTCTACGTGCTTTTGTTTTAAATAATAATATATATCCATATTGCGCCTCTAAAAGGTAAATTGTTCAAAAAACAAAAAATATCGAAACACAATTTAAATATTTCAATACAATCTCCATTGGGTTGGTAAAAATATTATTAAAAATTTTAAACTTAACAGAGTAGTGTTATTCTTTTGCTCTGAAGCTTTTACAAATAATTAATTAACAACACTGCTAAGAAAAACGATAAGCATGGGTGATATTTTTGACGAAATAAAATAATTTTCAACCAAATTCTGATATTAATTATTTGACTAAACGGTGGCCGAATAGTTAAAAATATTTTCAAATTTAAAAAAATGTTTAAACACTAAGAAAATATATTACTATTTTTAATTTATTTTTTTATAAACTAAAGCTCGCATTTTCTGAGGTTTTTTTTATACATACAGTAGGAAATATATTTCTAGTATTCCCTGACTGGTTTTAATATTAATTCTTCTTTTTTATATTTTTTTTACAAATGTTTAAAAATATCTGCCTTACTATAATTGTATGAAGATTTTTGTACATTTGGTGACCTGTTCTATCCTAGACTTTTAAGCTCTTGCGTAAAGTTTCACAAACATTGATTGAGATTATTAGATTTTAACTCGAATTTTTCATTGCCCCCCTATTCATCGTTTTTGAATTATTATATGTCTTAGCAAAAAAACTTTATATCAATAGAAATGAAGTGGATTCTGAGATAAATTTATTTTGATAATAATCAGCTTCGCGAGAGATAATAACAGCAACGGTTGACAGAGCTATAATTTGCACGAAAACATATGATGAGTTGATAAAAACAATCATATCTTTATAGTCAGCGTAAGTTTTTAGGAAAAGTCTTTATATCCTACTAAAGGAGCTCACTGAAAACCAAGGTTACAATTAAAATAAATGAATTTTAGCTTTTTTTTAACGTACTTTGGTTGAGTGATTTACTCTCTACCCCATTTCATATAAAGCGAGATATAATAGAATATATAAAATTTGTTCGAATAAATAGAATTGTCCGATTCTAAATTTTGGTCAGACTAAGCAGGACTAACTGCAACAAGACAAAGTGAAGCGTTATGGAGATTTTGCTTAAAAGGCCATAAAGTTTTTAACATAACAAACAAGATTCCTTTTAAACATGTGTGTATGGGTATAAGTTAACATAACTTTAAAATATAAAAAAAAAATTTTGTCACATCAAAAAAGGAAAGTTAAATAAAAAAATCTCTGTAAAATAGAATAAAACGGAATATGAAATTTTTAGAATGAAAATTGTCTTAATCATGTTAAATAATATGGCCCAGTGTTTTCTGAAAAAAAAGAATTAAGATTGCACCATATTATTGACCTATAAATGGCATTAAAAATATGATAAAATGTGAGCATATTTCATAAATTTATATCTACTGTTAATACGGCTAAAAAATTAGGATATTTTACACAAAATGAATTCGACACACATTCATTTTTTTTAATATATTGTAATTTAAAAATTAAATTATTTCTAAGTTAATGTGCTGGAATATATCACTGCAAATAAGCTTAAGTGTAAGATGAGAAAACTACTAACTGGAAATAAATAAGGCTGGTATATTGCCTCATACATTTTAAATAAATATATCATAGAAATAAAAATTTTTGAACAGTTGTTTAATTTAGAGTGTAAAGAGATCGATATTATCAATATAGCGCATGTGTGTAATTAATGGCGTCTAATAAACAGGAAATAGAAATTCTTTGTTATCTAAAAAGAAAATTAATGCAAATCGGATGTTCTTCATTTGAAAATTTATGGGATATAAATGATAGGGTAATATTTTTAGAAAAAAACGAGACGCGAATACATCTAATTGTATGGCTGTTTAATCAATTAGACACAAACATATCGAAATTAGTCATGGAAATGGGACAAATTGATACGGATAATAAAATTCAAATTCTATCAGATATTGCAATATGCTGCGGGTTTTGTTGCAAAAGTAACGCAACCGATGTAATAGTAGGTAGCGCTGATTCTAAATACCAAATTCATTTCTGGAAAAAACTAATTGAAACAATATACATATCAAAAAATATTGATTTTAAATCATATTGCGATTCTCTTGATTCTCATATAAATGCAAAAATGTTTGATAAACCAACTAAAAAGAAAGAAAAAATAGTTGATGCGGATATTTTAGTCACAAATTTTGATAAAGCAAGAGAGGAATATCTAAAAAATATGCAAACAATTCAATTGATGAAAATAAGCTACACAAATCCAGTAGAACAGTACAAACATGAATTTTTGAATATGTTAATGTCTGAAATAACCGAAACCGAAAAAGAATTATCAAGTTTCACAAATTTTTATCATGTTAACCTCAAATATATTATATGGTCAGCTCAAAAAAATTTAAACCCTCCTATCATAATTGACTCGAATCCTGTAAAAAATGCTTATAATCCTCTAAAATACTGTTTAAATATCTCGGAATCAATGTCAACTATCAAAAAAGCGAATATAGATTCGAATGAGATCGCGCCGAAATTCGGGGAGAATATAGATCGATTTATTAATATTAACGAAACATTTTACAAAAATTTAGATTAATTATATTTTTTATTCGTTAACCATGAGACGAGGTGCAATACACATTGACATTAGTTCTTGGAATAGTAGTTTAGCTGCATAGGGTATTCGGACTAGAGAGATTTTTGTCCTGTTTTTACATGGTTTGCATTCGTATGTTCCAGTACGAGTATGGGCAACAACCATCAATCCACACAAATCACAAACATTTACTTGATACGCATCAGACGCTTCGAATAAACGTTCGTTTAAAAACTGAGCAGACCCGTGTGAAATTTGACAATCGCGTTCCATTTCACCGAAACGTAAGCCACCATCTCGAGACCGACCTTCCATGGGTTGACGGGTCAATCCTTGAATAGGACCACGGGCTCTGGAATGAATTTTATCTTCAACCATATGCTTAAGACGTTGATAATAAGTTGGGCCTATAAAAATCTGGGCATTTATTTTACGGCCGGTAAATCCGTTATACATAACCTCATTACCCCGCAGGTGATAGTTGTATTCAGATAAAAGCTGGCTAATTTTTTGGACATTGACTGCATCATTAAATGGAGTAGCGTCTCCGATCTCCCCCTTTAAGGCCGAAACTTTCCCTTGAATACATTCAATCAAGTGACCTATCGTCATTCGACTCGGAATTGCGTGTGGATTAATAATGATATCTGGAACTATTCCCTCGCAAGTAAAAGGCATATCTTCTTGGCGGTAAAGAATACCACAGGTTCCTTTCTGCCCATGTCTACTGGCAAATTTATCTCCAATTTGAGGTATACGAACACTGCGTACTTTTACTTTACAACTTCGTGTGCCTTCTTCATTAAGCGTGACAGCTACTTGATCTACGATTCCGTTCTCTGTAGCTCTCATAAAGGTGCTAGCGTCTTTTACAACAGCAGATTTACGGACAGGGGCGGATGAGGGATTAAATATATCTTCAACTTCGTTACTAAATGTCACAGTTTTCCCAATTATAACATCATCCCCACTAACTCGAGTACCTGGGGACACAAAACCATCGGTGTCTAGCTTATCATATAAAACATTTCTCATTCCCTGACATGTATTTCTTTCTGGGCGTTCAAACTTTTCCTCACTAGCCATACTGGAAGGACTAAGTTTATCCCGATAAGTTCGATAGAACATTGAGCGAAAAAGTCCTCGATCAACCGATGAGCTGTTAATAATAATAGAATCTTCTTGGTTATACCCTGTGTATGATGCGATAGCGACGACTGTATTGATACCAGATGGCAATTCATTGAAACGTAAAAAGTCCATAGATCTTGTTGAAGTAAGCGGTTTTTGGGGATAAAATAACACATGAGCTAATGTGTCCATTCGGTTGTTATAGTTTGTTACATATACACCCATGGCTTGCTTTCCCATAGCTGATTGATAAGTATTACGAGGACTTTGATTATGATCTGGAAATGGAATAACGGATGCACAAACTCCGAGAATCATCGATGGATGAATCTCGCAATGGGTATATGTTGAACAGTATGTATTTATCCCGGTGAGCAAATCTGAAGGAGCCATAGCGATCATTGCTATTTCTTCCTCAGCGACATCCAAGTATTCGACGAACCCGCCTCTTATCATTGCTTGCCACCCTCCATTTTTGAACTCTCTTCTTTTAAGCATGTCAATGTGTTGACGTTTGATTAGAAGCTTCTGATTTTCGACGATGAGTAAAGGACGGCAGACTCTACCTGCCTCGGTGTTGATACGTATTTCGCTCTCTTGACAATCATATACAAGAGAGACTTCAGAAACTATTATATCCATCTGTCGCCTCAGGCTGCGCAACGTACTAATTAAATGATTAGGATCTCGATGGATACCAACCCAACTACCGTTAACAAAAACTTTAGTGGTATCCTTAATACAAGAACTATTAATTTCCTCGAGACTCTCCATAGCCCATTCTTCAAGAAACTCTAAAATCGGACTAGGATGTGACCCAACTGATATATATGCCATGAGTGCGAGATTTTTTACAAGACCAACGGCTTGACCTTCCGGGGTTTCAGATGGGCATACCATACCCCAATGAGTATTGTGCAGCTGTCGAGGTTGGGCCAATTTGCTGTCTCTTCCGATTGGAGAATTCAAACGTCGTAAATGAGAAAGAGTCGAGGTGTAGGTTAAACGGTTTAAGACCTGAGACACTCCAGCCTTAGATATATGGGCCTTTTTAACATCTCCCCAATTACCAGTCGAGATCGAATATCTTAGGCCATCTGTAAGTTTTTTGTTATCGATTTCCCGTTCGACGCTAAAATCCTTTCCTCGATTTAACATTTTCTGCGCGCGCAGGTTAAAATTTTTGACAACACTTCTAAACAGACCTCGAAACAAATAAGCTAAAAGTGGTCCAGCCAAATCTAAACGTTTATTTTTATAATGATCGCGGCTGTCCGATTGAGTCCGCCCTAGAGATACCTGCAGCAACCGATTTACCATATAGCCAACAAAATAAGCTTTTTTAGTCTCGCAAAATTCGCCTACGCCGACATGGGGCAATAATTCCTTTTGTAAAATTTCCTTAGCGAAAAAAATACGCTTTTCTTTAGTCAACCCAGGTTTGGCACCTCTTGACCCAATAAAATTCAGCGCTACATTTTGGTCTTGAATAACAAAGGCTTCATCTAATGACGGTCGTATCGCCTCCATCATTTCATTATCTGCCAAATCATATATAATATGTTCGAGTATATCAGAGTCCGAAACAAATCCGAGTGCTCGAAAAAGAACGATAATAGGAATTTCCTGCTTTATATATGGCAAAACCACAACGATTTTATGGCCTAAATTTGTGTTTTGTTTATTAGCTGACGAATAATTCGAAGGCGATCGGGTTACCATAGCAATAGTGAGTTGGGAAATGGGCCGGCTAGAATTTTCGATCATACTCCGAATGTCTGCGGTTAATAAATGCCGGGAATCTTTCTTTTTAAACACATACACAGTATTGGTTGCCATTCTTTCTTGGGCAATCAATACTTTTTCTGAGCCATTGACGATAAAATAACCACCGGGGTCTAATGGGCACTCTCTACAACTATAAAGCTCTTCATCCGTGCATCCATGGAGATGACAATATGAGGATCGTAACATAATAGGAATTTTACCAAAAAATATTTTTGAATAGTCGAAGACTGAGGTGTGGCCAGTACTATCTATGACCGTTTTTTTAACATCTAATAGAAGGGAGGCGTTGTACGTGAGATCACGAATTCTGGCATCGTTAGGCATGAGTGGTTTTACTACACCATCCTTATCATACGATGAAGGTCGTGATAAATATATTTGTCCAAATTCTACTTTGTATTTAATTCTATCATCTTCGTGCTCGTCTAAGTGTTGAGATTGGGATTCTAAGTCAATTACTGGTGTCTCTTCGACAATTTTTTGTACTGACATTTGAATAAATTCATCAAATGAATCTAATTGTTGTCGTACCAGTCCTTTTTCTTCGAAAAATGAACTAATAACTGTCCAACAAGATTCCTGCCATGTTTCAGGATTAATATCTCTTTCGTTTATATCATCTAAGCATATCTATGTAAATATAACATAATTTACCTCCATTATTGTGCGCAAAGAATATATTAACCGAGATATACCGATACATTTTTTATAATACGTAAACTCATCATTCTCGTAAATTACCTATTTTATTATATTTTTTGAAAATTAAAATTAAACATGATTGAAATATAAAATCGTCCAATTCCAATCGTTTCATAATAAATTTATATTCGATATTGCAAATAGTATTTTTATTATTTTTTTTAATATCTTATTCGATAAAGTAAAAAAAATACATCAATAAAAGGAAATATAACGCAGAAAATATTTCAAAATAGTACGCACGCGCAATTTAATGGCGAAATTAATGTTTAATTTAATTTTTGACCGAGAATCGAATACCAAAGGAGGATCAGATTTTCTTCTAACTGGTGAATGATTTAATGGGTGTTTAGTTTCTGAATAATAATTTCAGAAGTATTGCTAAATATGCATCGATTTTTTAACTTTTTATCAAACCTAAAAAATATCAATACAACGCAGAAAAATTATAATTAAATGGTGTAAACAGAGACAGTTATCCTATTATTTCACATAAATTTATTGATTGTGGTAGATTACAACGAAAGTCAATTACAATGACAACGAAATAACCTAACATCGGCGAAAATATATAAAAAATGGATAATTATTTGTGAGTGTTTTTTTTTATTTATACTCTATTCGAATAAATAGAATTTTTTCATACACAAAAAGTCTAAAAGGGAAAGATCAATTAATCATAGACGAATGTACATTCCCCATCAATAAAGAAAAAAATCGAAAGTGTTTTTGGAGATGCAACAAGTAATATAGTTCTAAGTGCACCTCTCGATGTACTACTCTAAACAGAATGATTGTTGTAGCTTCAGACACTCAACCATGCACCTGAGCCTTCAATAATAAGTGCTAACATCGCTATGAATTCAATAAAAGAAATGGCTCGTAATACATCACATACAATTAATGAGATTATATCAAGAAATATCTCACAACTTGATAATTAAGTAAAGGAATCATTAAAAAACATCAACCAAATCAATAAAGCATGCACGACAATCTTTGCCATTAAACTTACGTGAACCCCAGAATTTGTTATTACCTTTTGAAACACCAAATGATTTGAAAATTGCAACATCGGCGGGACAACGATATTTATTACACGATGACCTAAATCACGCCGAGAGAATTCTCAACTGATTTCTTCTAAAATTTATCAAGAGCATATTCGAATTGGTACTGGTAGGGCACGTTTTAAAAGTGCCCATTAATTCTCGCTCCATTATATAATATCCATGTTTGCATATCTGATAAAATTATGCCAGTTTTGTAGACACTTCTTCTAAACAAATCCACGATAATCTATGACAGAATGTGAGAGTATAAATTAAGATACGCACACTTTTTATCTCCTAGTTGAATTAGAATAGATTTTGAAAAAGCCGCTCTTGGATCAATACAAACAAAATTTCCTGATGTGACAGTTAGTGGATGTTACTTTCACTTTTCTCAAAATTTATGGCGC